>VAHH01000012.1:0-23870 GCA_013357305.1 Radopholus similis
ATGTTTGCTAATGTATATTATTATTTTTTATATTTAATAACATCGAGCGATAAGGCCGCCGCGATAGCGGCGGCCGATCGCTCGTTTATTCTAAATGGAAACATTACTATTCCCAGCCATCGCTTCGAATGGAAATGTCAGTGTGAAAAGGGCGGCTGACTCAGAGAAGGCACACATTACTGGGAAAGTGATTTTGAGTGGAAGCAAAACACGAGAAAGAATTTCTTTTATGGAAATTTATATTACTATTCCTACCACCGATTTGAATGCTATAGGTGAGTGTTGCCGATCAGATAGATGAATGTGAATTTATTCTAAATGGAAACATTACTATTCCCAGCCATCGCTTCGAATGGAAATGTCAGTGTGAAAAGGGCGGCTGACTCAGAGAAGGCACACATTACTGGGAAAGTGATTTTGAGTGGAAGCAAAACACGAAAGAATTTCTTTTATGGAAACTGGATGGAAAATGTTAAATCAAAAATCCCTACGCTTTTTTTGGATTTTTGCTATCACCTTCTCTTCTTTCCTGAACTCTCCATCAATAGCCAACCCCTCAATTTGACATTTTCTTGGGCGTGGTTCAAATTGTACATCCCGGGCGAGAGCAGAAACTCCTCCAGGTTATAGTCGGACTCGGTGAAAATAGGCGCCTCCAGCCAGCATCGACCGATCAGACCAATTAAAAAGCTAAATACTAAATAGCTGAACTATTAAACTAGAATAGACATATACCAACCACACGCACTCACATTTTTATCGGTTGCTCATCCTTATGATTTTATTGAGATCGATCGGATGTATTTTAATAACTTAATAACTAATAAGAAACTTTAAAGTTAGATTTGACTTTTGGATAAGCTTTCTATTTAAAGATCGTCGGTTCGGATAAATGGCCAATTCCAAGCAATCGACGAAACACTTTTCCATCAATTATTCTGAAAGTGGAAGGCAATTATTTTTAAGCCACTCGTGCCTTTGGGCCGTTCCGTTTCCGGGTTCTTCCGGTTTGCCTTTTCCCCTGCGATGGAGTTTGGTCAATGAGCGGCCCCATTCCTCGAGGCCATTTGGTGTGTTCAGGCCACATGTGCTATTGGCCAATCTTCGCCTATTTTCGACACCCACGAGACCAACCAAACAGCCCAAATCTCAATGTTCCCGATCAGCAGAGAAAGAAGTGCACGAGAACCAATTGTTGCCCATTTGTTTTGAGCATTTAGGCTGGCCCAAACGAGCAATGGCCACATTTTGGGGCGGCCCTCGTGAGCCCAATTGCCGCCCCCGACATTGGCCTGATCCAAATGGGCCGCCGATTTTGTTCCATCCCATTTCCGTCAGCTTGGCCAATTTGTCTTGAGAACGAACGGAGCCAAAAGTCATGCGGGCTAGCAAATCGGCGGAAAACACGCGGAGCGCCAAAAATAAGGATCTGATCGGTGGTCGGCTCCGCCTCTTTCTCTTACCTCTGAGCCTATTTAAAGCGACGGTTCACTCCGGCAACATAGCATTGGAGTTCCAATTAACATAACTACCTATTTTCCATCCCACTAGAACAATGAGGATTAGGTCCAATTCGTGCCCTTTTTAGTCTAAATTTCTTCGATCAGTTCACTAACTTAGAACAGATCAAGTCCAACTAGGAATCAGGGTGGGACAGAATAGGATTAGATGATAAGATTACACAGATTTTAGGGAGATCAAGTCATTCATGTTTAAAGTCAGACAATCTCCACGCATTTACCGCGTTTTTAACACCTCAATTATCCTCTCAAATAATAATTTTTTTCCCAAATTCAGATTCTAATTGTTTCCCATAAAACTTCAACGGCAAAATGATCTTCCTGCAGAAGAAGGGCGGCAAGGTGCTGAAGCAGGTGGACGAGCAAAAGACGCCGGAGGAGGTGGCGCAAGAGGTGCTCGGCCGCTCATCCGGATTCACCTGCTTCGCTGCCGACGGATACAGACTGGAGGTGGGGCTTTCCAAAAATTAAATTTGCGATTAAAACATAATGCTCAGCCGCGTCGCTCATTCTCCGAGCAAGGCATCACATCGGGCGAAACAGTGCTCATCACCATGTAAGCAGAATGCGGAGCAGAAGGAGCGGAACCAGGAACCAGCCCAAACCAATTGATACCGATCGGAAATATAATTAATTATACAATATGCATGCATTCGACATTTCATACCAATCCCCACAAAGCAATAAAATATAAAAAATAATAAGTTAATTTTAGAAATATTCACAAAACCGGGGCCGGGGCGACAATTAGGCTCGGAGTAAAAACAACTCCCAAAATGTGGCCGTTGGTCGTTCGGTCTAAGCCGAGGGATCAAAACAAGTAGGCAACACATGGCTCTCGTGGACGACGCACGCCTTTCCCCATTTTCCTGCATTGGATGGTTGAATAATTGCCTTTTTCCTTAGCGATGGGATCTGATCAATGAGCTGCTCAGTGGCCCCACAGAGGCCATTTGTTGTGTTCAGGCCAAAAGGTCCTGTTTTCCAATTTGCTATTTTTGACGCACCGAGGTCGGTCCAGATCTCAATCAACAGAGAAGAAGTGCACTATAGCCAAGTCCCACCTAATGGTTGTTTTGAACACTTCTTGGCTCGGCCTAAACGAGCAATGGCCACATCGTCAGTTGCTGGCGCTCAAAAGAAGAACAAGAACAAAACAATAAAATTAACTGATTTAAGGAATTTAAAAGGAGCAGATCACTAAGATGGACTGGCGTGAACTGATCAACTTAAATACCATTTTTGCATTTCCGGTTTTTGCACCCAATCTTCCCATATCAAAGCGCAAACGATCATTTTCTTCTTTCGCCCATCAGTGCATTGTGGCGTCCAACACTCTATCACCGTATTGGTCAACGCCCTTTGCCAAAACTGTAAAATGAAATGCTCTATTAATTCCCCAGTGCGATTATTGGAAATATGGGGAATACTATTATCTATTAGAGAGGAGAGAGAGGGAGCGGTGCATTTCCTTTTTGGCTTCGCCATTTAGACGAATGCTTTACCCACATTCTCCCGCCCTGCCGGGAACATTCGATTTGATGAAGGTCTTCGCCGATGCTTTCATCGCCATTTTTGCTGCCTTGTTCTTCAAGCGATTTACCGGATCACAATAACATACAAGTGGAAGAAGGCTAAAATTTAAGTTTAAATATTAACTGGAAAATGCGAATCGATTAAAGATTTGAGTTTTTTGCGAATTCACCTGAACATGAGCGCAAAGAGCAGCCACAAGTTGAATTTCATTTCTTTTTTACTACTAGGTATATATCAATCTAATGCTTTATGGCGAGTGAAACGAAAAGAAATTGACAGATTGGATTGGCCAAATTTGGGGAATGAATTGGGTGTGATTCTTGACAAAAATGGCATTGCTTTGCCAATGCGGGGGGAATTGATTACTTTCTTTCTCTCTTATGTAGATCGGAGCTTTCAAATCCATGGATTGCAAATGTTAGTTTTCACAAAAATAAAGTAATAATTTATATTATGGAAATTGGAAAATAGGAAATTAAAGTAAACGGTTGATCTATGTAACATCTAACAAATATAACAACTGCTTGCGGGAGAGAGATTAGAGATTAGACGGTAACTCGTAACTTGGCTCAGATCAGGCAAGCCTAAGGCCCTCTGCTCCAATTGATTATTGATTGATAAAAATCGTTTGCGTATTGCTAGCTATTCCAACTAGGTAAGTATATTGCGCTTAGAATATTTATGACAAGATGTTCCTTTTTAGTTGACCTCATCAATCAACTCATTAGCCCAAGATCCAAGGATTCAACAGGCAATTTACCTTTTAGTTCTTATTTGGTACTTAATAGTCATTTTTAGAGCGAGTGTTTGCCTTGCGCAAAAATCCCATCAACATGAGTACCGTTAGAGGCACGGAGGCGTTGCGTGAAACAAAGGATTTTCATCAATCCATATACTCGAAATGTTGGGATTGTTTATTGGCACAGTCATACCAGTATAGTTTAATTTTTAGTGCATCCTCAAGCCAAACACTCTGGAACTAAGTGGACAGTCGTCAATGGAACCTTCAAATTCATCTGGTGTCCCCCCTATTCGGTGCTATGACCGTGAAACACTCATGAAAATGCGAGATTCATATGAGGTGAGACAACAAATAAGCAAAACAGAAGCATAGATGAAGGATAATTTGAGAAGAACAATGCCTCTGTTCAAACGTTAATTTAATTTTTAGACACGCTTAGAGGGGAATTTTCTGCCGGAAACAAGGATATTACTTCGCCAGTTTGGCATCGACTCGCGCCCAGAAACATTGTGCATCAGGACAACAGTGCCCAGCACTTTGGAACTAAGTGGAGCAAATCCATCTGCTGGTGTTCCTGTTCAGTGCTATGACCGTGAAGCACTCATAAAATTGTGCGATTCATATGAGGTGAGGCAACAAATAAACAAAACAGGAGCAAAAAAGATGAAATATACTAAATGAAAGATGCTATTGAGACGAACAATGCGCTATTCAAAGTTCAAGCGTTTCAATTATTTATTTTTTACTTTTTAGACACGCTTTAAGGAGGTGCCCAGCACTTTGGAACCAAGTGGACAATCGTCAATGGCACCTACAAATCCATCTGGTGTTCCTATTCAGTGCTATGACCGTGAAGCACTTATGAAAATGCGCGATTCTTATAAGGTGAGGCAACAAATAAGCAAAACAGGCGCTTTAATTAATTTTTAGACACGCTTAGAGGGGAATTTTCTGCCGGAAACAAGGATATTACTTCGCCAGTTTGGAATCGACATCGATTCGCGCCCGAAAACATTGTGGAACAGGACAACAGTGCCCAGCAGTAGACGATATATGAAGCAGAAGATCGGGGTAAATGTGAAAAAAGGCGCTATGAATTAGATCAGAAAAACACAAATTTTCTTTAGGCCTGGGTGCCATATTTTGGGCAAAAGTTCGTGTACGCAGTGGCTCGAGGCCATGTGCCTGGCATCTATATGAATGCGCGAGATTTCGACGCCCAAATGCGCGGCTTTTTTGGTGCCAGTGGGCGCAAATTCGCCACTATGATGCAGGTAAGAGGCTAACTATCTTGGGTGCTTGGTGCCTGTTGTGTTCCAGAGCAAACAGTTATTAATCCTGGGAATGAATTGCATGATATGGTTAGGGAATTGTCACAGAAATGCTAAAATATGATGTTCTTTTGATGTTTCATCCAAATAGACTAAGGTGCCCCTAACAATTAAGCACTAGATAGACATTTGGGCGTCGCCAAAAATTTAGGACATTTCAGTCTTCAGTGTCTAGATTTGCGAAATTTCCTTTTTGCAAGACAATATAAATAGATGTGTGTTGTTTTCTATGTTCATTGTGCAGGCTTCAAATTGGCTATGGTCGCAACAAATGCAAACGCCAACACCATTTGATGAGCCATCCGACAATGCAAACGGCCAATGGGAGCGACAGTGTTGGCCAGCTTATTTTAGCAGCGCAGACACACGACCAATCGTGTTCACGGATGGCTCATACACTCCTGTTTATTTAGCGGTGAGTGGCAAATAATGTAGAAAAGAATATTGCGCCAACGCAATGCAGATCCCAATTCCGAACTAGCGTCTTATAGTGTCCTGCCCAATACCTAATTTTTCTTTAGCAATTTGATTTTCAGGAATTTTGCGGCGTTTTTTGGGGCCTTGGGCACAGCGACAACGTGGCAGCGCGCATTTTCAGTGTGGAACCAGACAACAATCGCGCCGAATGCATGGCCGTCATAGTTGCGGTGGCGCAGGCAATCCAGAAAGGCAAAAAACTAAACATTTTAATTTGGCACCAAATTTGAAATTATTCAGGATTCGGAGCCATTCAAATTGTGACCGACGCACTGTACCTCATGGAAATAATAGAAAGCAAAAAAAGTAGCAACAACTGCAAGAAGAAAATGGGCAGAATGAACGATCTTATCGAGCAACTGTTATCACTGATGCAGCAAATAGATGTAAGCCATTATTGGCACTGAGCACATTTTCAAATTCCCAATTAAAATAGTTCATTGTTAAGGTGAAATTCGTGTTTGTGCATGGGCATAAGTATGCGGAGCAATACGAGCCATGGCAAGTGGCAGGCAATCGAATGGCACATGCTCTGGCCAGAAGAAGCTACGACCAGCCTTCGCACCAAATTTGTAGCTCTTGGTTGTCTACAATCGACGGTCGAATGGTGTGCTCTCTGCTGCCGCAAAACCACTTTGAGGTGCGAGAAATTTGAGAGCGAATTTGATCTGAAAAGATTGTTAAATCTTAAAATTTTAATTTTTAGAAATTTCCCCAAAAATCAATGGAAAAACTCAAAATTTTCAGCCAGCACCGGCTAAGAATGAGACAGTTAACGAGAAGTGCAGCACATCAGCTGAACAAAGGTCTATTCAGAATTCAATGATTCCAGTTCCATTTCCCTACCTTTAAATTTTAAAATAGGCGCTTAAATGTTAGCCAAACAATGGTGTTAGCAGTGATAGTAATTGTCACTTTGGGAACCGTCATTTGTGCGGATGTGCTCTGCTGGCTGCTGCTATTTGAATCGTGAATAAGACGCGCGAAATTCACGTTACAACTTACTAACTTTTACATGTTTAAGCGATCCCGAAAAAACCAGTTTCATTATTCCTTACTTTTCGCACTACTATAATTCTAATAATGCAGTTTATGGATCCAATCATGGTCATGGTGCAGTGATCAAGAGCCGTAGTTATACATATATTTTTTATTATTTTTTTTGTTATTTTTATTTGCCTCGCGCAAAACTCCAAGATAGTAGGTAGAGATAGAGTTGAAAGATGATGTTGAGTTGTTGAGTCTTGAGCGTGTGTGAAAAGTAAAACAGTGAGACAAAGGATTGATGCAACGGCAGCCATCAATCGCACCATTATAGGATTTACCTAGGAATTGATTTTTATACAGCACAAGTACAGGGCTATACCTATTACCTACTAGTACTTTTGTACTTTATTACATCTCAAGATCTCAACAGAAAGAGGAACAAACAACAAATAAAAAATAAAAATACAGATTGCATAAAATGCCCATCTACGCAGTGGCGAGAGGCCATGAGCCTGGGATCTACACAAATGCGCAAGATTTTAGCGCCCAAATGAGCGGCTATCCTCACTGCAAGGGACGACGATTCGCTTCCGTGGAGAAGGTTCATAAATTCATAATTCATAACATCATACCTAATCATACATATGTCTGAAATCTAATAAATTCAATCTCAATATGATTCGACTGTCAGGTGTCAGTGGCACTATTTACATTTTTACAGGCTGAAAATTGGCTGCAGGAACATGCACCACGTGATGAAGAACAATCTGATAAGACTGAAGAGCTGCCAGATGATGTTGCTGCTGCTGAAGACTACCAAATGAAGCAACGGCGGTGTTGGCCAAACTACTTCAGTGACGAGGACAAGCGACCAATTGTGTTCACTGATGGCTCTTGCACTTTCTGGGCGGTGCGTTAAAAAACGAAAAATTCTTGAGCACCCTTTAACGGTGTCTCGACATTTGCGCCGGAAGATTGATTCCTTTAATTGGCTACACATTAGGCTTAGACATAAGCTAAGTTTAAGCTAGACTTGCGTTGGCTTGGAATAAACAATTGGTTATACATTGGATTTAGAGGTACATCTAAGGTTTAAACTTGCCTAGGTCCATCGCAAATGTCGGCTAGTCATCCACTTTAACCGTTTAGGTAACCTCTAGCTTACATTTTAAGCTTTATCTCTGATTTTCATAGCTCATCAACGATCAAACTTAATGAAAGTGATTCAATTTCAGGAGTCCTGCGGCGTTTTTTGGGGCCTTGGGCACAGCGACAACGTGGCAGCGCGCATTTTCAGTGTGGAACCAGACAACAATCGCGCCGAATGCATGGCCGTCATAGTTGCGGTGGCGCAGGCAATCCAGAAAGGCAAAAAAATACAACATTTTAATTTGGCACCAAATTTGAAATTCAGGATTCGGAGCCATTCAAATTGTGACTGACGCACTGTACCTCGTGAAGATAATAGAAATCAAGAAAATTACCAACTGCAAGAAGAAAATGGGCAAAACGAACGACCTTTTAGAGCAACTGTTCTCACTGATGCAGCAAATAGATGTAAGCCATTATTGGCACTGGCCACATTTTCAAATTCCCAATTAAAATAGTTCATTGTTAAGGTGAAATTCGTGTTTGTGCATGGGCATAAGTATGCGGAGCAATACGAGCCATGGCAAGTGGCAGGCAATCGGATGGCGCATTCGCTGGCCAGAAGAGGCCGTGGCCCTGAGCCTTCGCACTACGTTTGCGACTTCTGGATGGCCAAAATGGACGGACAAACCGCGCTTTCTCTGCTGCAGCCCAACACCAATGAAGAGGTTCGCGAATTTTTGAGTCTATTAGATTTTAGTGCTACGCTCATTTTTAAAATTCAATTGTGAGCTTGTAAGCCAAAATGAGTCATTTAAATTTAATTTTAAGAACATCGAAATGAAGTGCATTACCATGAAAAGCCCTTTGGTTACTGCAAAGCGAAGCCATATTTGTATCGAAGAGCCCACAGTCCATCCGCACAACAACATGGAGGTTCGGAAAATACAAAATATTGACGAATATGAATTTAAAACAAGCTTATTTTTAATTTTAAGATCAGCCAAACAAATAAACTAAATGTAGATGAGCATCCAGTACCAGCCAAACGACGTCGTCTCGAAGCTGATCAGCATCAGTTGGAAGTGGAAGAATTTGATAAAAGCGTACTAGAAATTCGAATTTCAAAATTCAAATATAATTAAGTAATTTTAGATGTCTCCTCACTCGCCAGGCGATGGTTTTTGCGGTTGCTGTGGTCTCAATCATTTGTGCAGGCGCGTTCTATTTCAAATAATTTTAAGTAATTTTAGGTGCCTTCACACTCGCCAGGCGATGGTTTTGGCGGTAGCCCTTGTGACAGCCATTTGTGCAGACGCGTTCTGTTGGTTTCTGCTGCTGGTCGGGATGTGAATGGTGCACACAAAGTTTACTTTTGAAGCAACCCAATAAAGCCCACAAATATTTTCATTCAAATGAACAGGCTGAAAATGTACATATTGGTTGCGAATGAAACAATCCTATGATTATTGGGTGGGTGGCAATGAATTGGGGAATGGGTAAACATGGCACACTTGCCGGAAATGTTTTGCATTAAGTGGTGCATTGGAACTTGACAAAGGAGGTATGTTCAACGTTTACGCACTCTGAATTTTGTTTGACACCAAAAAATTCAAATTTACCTCCTATTTTTACAGGACTTTAATCAAAATAATTGGAAATTCAAAAGAGCTTAAATGTTCAGGCATGTGCATTGAATACTGTTAAAGAAAAATAAAATAAATTGTTCTTAGCCAAATAAACAAAAATAAATTGCCGGAAATGTTTTTGCCAAATTATGAGGAGAGGCATGCAGTGAATAGAAAAAATCGTTGGCCGGATGGGGGAGAGGGGCTTCACGTGATTTTTATCCATTTTTACAATGCCTCTCATGCGCTCTTTTTGCCCTTCCCTCCAATTGAACATTGCTTTTCCGGTGATCCACGAAAAAATGAGGGCTTTATAAAACGGTGGAGATGTCCTCTCAATCATCATTCATCGAAACAAATAATTAAAATTGGTTATTCCGAAAAATCGCTTATTTTCCCCCCAAGTAATGGAATTGAACAACTCGACCATTTCTATGCTTGTCAGCCTGTTTCTCTTGGCATTGGATGCCCGCACTGGGTTTTGCAAATCGGTGTCGTTTGCCCATCAAAGCGAGCTCAGAGCGGAGCGTGCTGCAGCGCAATTTGATGCGCCGATTGGTGTCGAATATGTGCGCGAAGCGATTGATGAAAACGACAACAAACTGATCCGCAAGTTGAGCAAGTGAGTTGATGTATTTGTGAAATCATAGATTTTACATCAAACAATAGATTTTTTTCGCAAATTCATATTAAAGTGTCCAAAATCAAATCTTGATGAGAAATCTATTATTTTATTCATTTTTGGCAAATTTTTAAGCATTCGATTCTTTCAGCTACGCCGTCGATTACTGCCACCTGATTGGTAAATACTAAATTAAACACATTTTGGGCCCAAATCACCAAAACCTCAGGTAACGTGATGCTGTGGAAGGACCAGCCAGCGGATGTGTCGGTGGTGTTGCCGTTCTCGCTGCTGCCCTCCCCATTCCCTGGCGAACTGTTCACCAAAGCCAAATGGCTCCAGCCGCTCGTCAACGAGCTCTACTTCCGTGTCACCATGGACCATCGGTTCCTTGTAGACGCGTACACGCACTTAATGGACGCCGATCCGTGGGTCAAGCGACAGGTAGTACGAAAATTTATTTTTGAATTTGGTACCTAAATTTGAATTTAAAAGCAACTTACAAATATTTTTACCATTCCAGGTGGAACTATTGGAGCGCGTACAAAATGCGGGCATCAAGCAGCACAAGACATTGATCCTGGAGAGAAACGACTACCTGACCCATCGGACTGAGGGCAGCGACAAAATTGAACTCAAACAGGTTTAGCTAGCCAATAAAATCAGATTGAAAAGCACAAAGCCAGATGCCTATCGGAGCAGCTAGATCAGTTATTTGCCGAATTGAGACATATTTGATTCAGGTGGAGGTGAATATTTGTCAACTGGGTGGTCCCGGCTTCGCGACCAACATGAGCGAGCTGCACGCTAAAATGCTGCAGAAGGTTGAACACCTTCACGCCGGCAAATTGGACTCAATGGCGCATGCCGTGGTGCCAGAGAATCGGCCGAGGCAAGGCGTGGCCGAGGCCATGCTTCTCGCTTGGGAGCAGCACGTCAAGGAGTTCGGCGACGATCGTGCCGTGATTGTAATGGCATCCGAGAGTCTTGAAGTCTAAGTCTCGATTAAGGTGTTCATGACCGACCCCACCATCATCCAGGGCAACCACTTTGAGCAAGTGCACTTCATGCAAGTGCGTTCACAGTTGAATGGACAAAGGTTTCGTTTAAAATTCAAATTTCAGTACGAACTGGAGGGACTGGCCCACGAGAGGGGCCACTACGTGAACGTGGAGCGCGTCACCATCCTGGAAAGTCCGGACCGCATACACATCGACGAGAGCGACCACAGCCTCTACTTGGACGGCACCAAGCGCGTCGCCCTGGTCCACATGGTGATCGGTCTGTTGCCTCACCACTGGCCCACTGACCGGGAATGGAACACCCGCTTCGACATGGAGCGCTCAAACGCCATCCTCTCGCCCAACATCCGCGCGCAGTTGGCAGGTTAACATTTATTGTTCAAAAAATCGGATAGATTGATCCGACCTGTTCAACTGTGATTTAAATGTTCTGAACTGTTGATAAAATTTTGTGTCGCAATGTTTCGCACAGGGACTAAACGGGTGCAACAGCGTTTATCGGAAAAAGGCGTACTGGAGCACTTTTTGGGCGCGCACTACGCTCAGAGAGTGATCGACGAAATTCGCAGCACACACGCAGGCCTCTGGGGCTTGGAGGGCGAAGACCCAGCAACGGAGGCCATCATCAGCGAAGCCATCGAGAAACCGGGCAATTTCGTACTCAAGGTATAATAACATTGGATGATAGTACCTTGCCCAAAAATTGGTTTCTAGGCCCAACTCGGCGGCGGAAAGGGCAACTTCTTTGATGAGGAACTGAAGGAAATGTTAAAGGCCATGACCGTGCAACAACGCAGCGCCTACACACTGATGGAGAAGATTCGACCCGTCGCTGTTAAAGTAAGTACAAGACACTTATGAACCAATTTCTCCAAATGGTCTAATCATTTTGATCCGGCTGACAATTGATCGCTTTGGTCCGATCGATCATATGATACGATTGCTATGCATTTTGACATGTTGATCCTGATATGACTGTGATCTGTTTCAGAATTTCATGCGACGCCCCTTCCATGCTGCCGCCACACTGGAGGAGTTGAACGGCGAAATTGGCATTTTCGGCACTATTTTGGGGGAGGGAACGATGAAAGAGAGCAAGATCATATTCAACCGATTTGAGGGATACGAACTTCGCAGCAAGGCAGCATTATTCTACACAGTATTAATTTACTTTTTTCGCCTTTTAGTTGTCCAAGTCCAACCAGGGCGGTGTCAGCGAGGGCTACGGCTTGATCGATTCAGCGGTGCTCTTCCCAGCCAAGGAATTCGTTCGAGCCAACTGAGCAAAACAAAGGCAGTACAATTTTGAAATTTCGGGGGAAACTTCTGTGGCGTCTTTGAATATTACTACTATTTCTAAAAATTTCCAATTAAGCGCAACTTGATTTACGGCAAAAAATATTTCATTACATTTGGTTGATAAATGCACCTCGTTTGTGGGGTCTTTTGAGGCACGCAATTTCTTATGATTGCACAATCACCCTTTGCAGTTGAAAGCATTAAAATGTGATTTTTCATTATTTTATTATAAACATATCAATTCATAGATTCGGCTAAATGCCGTTTGTTAATTCACATCCAGCGCAATATTTAGAATGGGCTCCAATCTCAAAAAGTGAGTATCATCGAGTACAAAAATTCTTCTAATTTTGCACTTCCTTTTCGGATATTGCTTGATTTGGCGTACCATTCTGCTCAATAGCCGTATCCTTTCATGTTGATCTGGACAACCGGGAAGCCGCGGCGTTCCTCCTCCCCATCGCTGCTGCTGCTGCTGCTCCCACGACGACCGCCATTCGCCTCTTTGGTGTCTCCGGCACGTCCCAGCCGATCATCATCTGGCAACTCAATGCGATATCTGCAAAAGTTAGGAGAAAATGAGGTGTCCAAAAATTAATTTGAACTCTTTGTCAAATCGAAGTTTAAATCTTTTATTTAGACTTTTAGACTTTATTGTTAATAGAGTTCATGTGCTGTAGCTGACTGACCCTTCATGTCGTGTCTGCACATCGCCCGGGTCGAAGGCGGCCACGTGCTTTTGGGGCTCTTTCTCTTGTTGGTCCTCCTCTTCCAATATGCTGGTCGGCAACTCAATGTCCAGATCCGCACAGTGCACATAGTCAATTGCGTAGCTAAAAATAAAAAAAAAATTTGCGATTAAAAATCAAATAAATTTTCTCACGTGTATTTGCACTTGGCGACGTAGCGCACAAATTTCTCCACACGCTCACTGTCCTCATGCTGCTCAACGCCCACAGAGCGCACTACCTGCTCACGCAAATAGATGATAGTTATTTTAAAATTTTTTAATCCACCGTATTGCTGATCACCGCCAACGGCATCGTGAACTCCACATCGCTGTCCGGCAAAAACTGCTCCGGCATCAGGTCGAACGAAGAGAGCTCGAAACGGCATCTGGGCAATATAATCATATGTGTATAAAAATCCTCTTATATCCCATCAAATCATTGATTTATTATTTTTTTCAAATTATTGATATATGATACTTGAGCATGTAGGATTTGTAGGCGGCGCTTTCCCGTTCTGGAAGGCGTGGAATGCGCCAGACAAGGGATCGGAACAAGTGCTCGTACTTGGCTTCACCGATGCCCACCTATGTATGTTGAATTTTATAGCATTTTCAATTTTCCTAAATTAATTCAAGCTTTGCCTCGATGAGCGACTGCTCGGTGTTCTGGACGGTGCCCATCAGTTTGTCGCGCAGGTTCTTCGCCTTGCCTGGCTTGCGCGTCTTCGAGTGCACCGAACCGACGCCCCAGTGGCGCTGCTCCCGGAAAATGTAGATCCACGCCTCAGGAATGGGGAAGCGAATGGCGATGTCTTCGCAGGGAATGGTGCGCGTCGACTCCAGTGTGCCCCGGGCACGCTGTTGGTGCGCTGCGGCCATTGCGTCAATGCGAATCTCGACCTTGGAGCCGGCCATTCGCATTTGGCACTTGACAGTCAGCGGCTTGTCGCGATTGCGTGGAGGCCGAACGCGGAAGCGCATCACCTCGAAGAAGCAGCCGTCCGGTGGTGGAATTCGCACCACCTGATGAAAGAATAATGATATTACCTATTTCAAATTTACTGCTTGACACACAGATGAAATTAAATTTTTTGGTCATAAAGTCCAATGAAGTTCATTCTTTTCCGTTCATCAAGTTCAAGCAGAACACAGCTTTTGTTTTGCACTTTTTCCGTTCATCAAGTTCAAGCAGTACACTGCTTTTGTTTTGCACTTTTCGGTTCATCAAGTTCAAGCAGAACACAGCTTTTGTTTTGCACTTTTTCGGTTCATCAAGTTCAAGCAGTACACTGCTTTTGTTTTGCACTTTTTCGGTTCATCAAGTTCAAGCAGTACACTTTTTTTGTTTGTTATCTCTTCTTCCCACTTGCCTGGTCCTCTGCCCATGTAGTTGGCTCCACGCTTTCGTGGAACTCGGGCGCTTCGAAGCGAATCCAGCGTTCGGTGTGCATGGGCAGTATGTCCTTGCGCCGCACCACCTCTTTGCCCTCGCGGCGCCGATCATTCAGACCGATCTCCAGGAATGGCGAGCCGCTCAAAAAGGACAGGCAGAACAGACGCACGCGCGCCTTCTGGTCGCTCACGTTGCCCTCCTTGTCCACTCGGGCCTCATACTCGTCGTAGCAGTGCATCTGGGTGGACAAAGAATATCGATTTGTTTCGTAAAAATTGAGATTTGTTTACCTGCACTTCGTCCTGCCGGTAAATGGGTGTAGTTTCACGCTTTGCGGAGCACCGGAACAACAAGTCCTCGACGGCATGCGTGAAAGTGGCCAACACGTCGGCGCTCAAAGAGGCAAATTTGGCGAGCACAGTGCATTGGGCAGCATGCTCCAGCGGAAGTCCATATTTGGTGATGTGGCCTGGACAAAATGGCATTGTAGAAATTGAAATTAAAAAGTTGAAAGCAAATATTTTAAAAATTGTTTTAGTAAATTTTCAAAATTACAAAATTTCCTCACCTTCAACAAGTCGCGAGATTTGGCCGGGCCGAATGCCGACACGCTCTTTGTAGAGCACATGTTGCAGTTTGACTGTGTGAATTTTGCCGTACACATCGTACGGCTGCAGCGTCACATCCGACAGCGAATAGTTGGCCTACAACTTGTTGTTTTTTCAAAAAATTAAGTTTTACTTTGGCGACCTGTATCAAGATCTCCTGTGAGGGCCGCGTCTCCTCTTTGCTCGTGAACATGGCCAGCATGGGTCCCTGGAGGCGCACATAGATCGGCTTCCAGTAGCGATCGGCCATTAGCTTCTTTTTGGGCGGATAGCGTAACAGAAGCTCCCAACCGTCGCCGCGGAATGGCACCGGGAACTCTGGCAACGGCGCTGAGTCGTCCTCGTCAAACAGCGGCGTCTCCTCTCCATCGCCTGTTCCACGCTGAACAACAAAAACCAAAAATTAATTCAAAAATCAATATTTCTTTATTGACAACCGATAAGTACAGTTTTAAAGATCGGACTGGTAAGAAAGTGTATGAGATATCATCGGAAAGCTCAAAGTGTGCCCTATCAAAATGACCTGTTCAGCTCTAGGGTTGACCAAGAATTGGCCAAGTTAGGGTCAAATGTTTGAAAAAAATCGGCCAATTTACGATTTTTTGCCATAACTTGTTCAAAACTGTACAAGCAATTCAAGCTTGGCTCCATTTTTGCAAAGCTTCCATAGCTCTCTCTATTCAATGAGTCCAATAACTCTGTCTTAAAATTAAACTGACTTTTCTGAACCTAAAATGTCATACCTTGCCCTTGAAGTCGTCGTCGAAGCCGATTGGGCGCGTCGAGACGGGACTGCCTCCCTCAGGTGTCGGCGAAGAATGGCGCGATACTGAGAGTCTGTCAGCCCCTTTTGCCTCCGGTGCGAGCAGTTCGCCCTCCGCGTGCGCTGTGGCGTGCTCCAACTCGGCCAGTTGCCGTGCCTCTGCAATCAGTTCGTCCACCGGGCGCACGTCGAACGGATCGAATGCCGGGTCCTGCAATCTTTTAGCACTCTTGATTTTTGTACTGCTCGAACTTATGGCGTTTATCTTATCACTGATTTCAAGCAGCATAATCTATTCGATTTGCATGCTGTACTGCTTGAACTTGCAAAGCTTAAATTTGTTGACTACTCTGGGCCGTCAAGTTCGAGTAGTACAAGTAAAAAATTGTGAGCTTGATGCCACCAAGTTCGAGTACCGAGTAGTACAATTAATAAATTGTGAGCTCGAAGCCACACCGGTTAAAGTAGTACAAGTAACAAATTGTATTCAAACCGCTTCTTTGGGCACTGGCGCGAACGGATCGACGTCTGGTGCGGCTGCGGCAGTGCCGTATGTGCCTGGCGCTCCACGCAGCTTCTCCGCCAGGCACAGATCGGACTCGGAGGGTGGCATAAGTGCGGCCTGTTCGAAGGCGCCCCATTTGGCGGCCGGTGACGCCTCCATGCGAGAGAAATCGGCGACAAATTGTGGCGCCGGATCGATTGGGGCATCGGCCACTGCCGCCTTTTCGTCGTCCACAACAGATTCAGTCTTGGCCTAAAGCACAAAACATTTTGTGCCTTTCCATTTTCAAAACGAATAAGGCATAATTGGCTACCAAAATTGGGTTGAAAAAGCTACCAAATGTTTGCATCAATATTTGACTTGGTAGCCAATTAATCCATCCGCTTTTTAAACCTCTTGCTGTGTCTTGTCAGCTTCTTGCTCTTCCTCCGACGATTCTGCACCGGCATTGTTCAGCTCGAATCCGTGCTGAGCAGCAATTTTTTTGGCTAATTCAGTGGCTGCCTTTTCCAAGTCCAGCTCTTTTGTGGGGTCAACCGGAGGAGAGGGGGCTCGCTAAAAATTGAAAATTTGATCTCACTTTGGACGTCCGCTCACCTTGACTGCGCCAATTTTTTCGCTTATCGCCGCACCTAATTGTCCGCCCAACTTTTCGATCTTCTTGCGTTTCTTCTCCGCCTTTAGGCGCTTCCGCTCCGCCTCCTGCTCTTGCAGCTGGGCACGCTGTGCTGCGCTCAATTGCATCGCTGGACCACTGAATGGGCAAAAATCTTGTACTCAAATTTCTGTTTTTTTGAATAAAATTCGGATTAATGAAAATCATTGAGCTCGTTCATTTTTAAATTCAATTTTGGTGCCAAAAGTTGCTATGCAGATCTCATGATCAGAAAGGTTCAAGGAATATGCAAAGCAGATTTATTTAGAATTGACTTTGCGCCATTAAAAGAGCACTACGGTGCCTTTTGGTTTGTTCAATAAACTTAAATTTAAACAGTACCCCGTCTGCTCCAGGTAGCCTTGGACGAGACGGTCGTCTTCCACTTGGTGCGCTGCAGACTCCTTGCCCAGCTGGCCCAGCCGCTGTTCCGTGCTCTTCATGGCGGCGCCCACTCTTTCCGTCATTTTGGCAAATCTGGCCCAGGCGTCCTCCTCCTCTGGTTCCTCCACTTTCGCCGCTGCCGCACCCTCTTCTTTGCGAACAGCTCTCGGCGTCGGTGGTGCGAGCGGCCGAGATGGTGCCGGTTGTGCAGGTGGACGCGCCGGTGGTGGCGCCTTTGGTCGAGGCGGTGGAGCTAAACCATACAGTGAATTGCAAAAATCGATTTTATTGATTGTACCTTTCTGAGTTTCTTCTTCCACCTGAAATGCACTCTGCTGCTGTTGGTGCTCAGCACTCGGCTCAGTCGGGGTCAGCACTAACGGCGTTTTTTCCGGTGTACGCGGTGGTGGAGGCGGTCGCGGCGGCAGCGCCTGCCCATGTTCTTCATACGCGCTTTCTTGCGCTTCCCAAGAGTATGGGTCGGGTGTGCGTGCACGCTGCGCCGGCAACAACGGCTGCAGAAATTGCGGCGGCTGCGCACTAACCGGCTGGCCATACGCAGAAGTGTCAACCGGGTGTCCATAAGCGGTGGTATCGGCTGGCACACCATATGCTGAGACATCGACTGGCGCATCATACTGAGATGCATCGGCTGGCACACCATAAGCTGATGTATCGGCTGGCACTCCATAAGCTGATGTATCTGCTGGCACTCCATAAGCTGAAGTATCGGCTGGCACACCATATGCTGAAGTTTCTGCAGGTTGCCCATAAGAAGCAGCCTCTGCTCCACCGTATGTATGTTGTTGTTGATCTGTTGCACTTCCGTAGGCCCCGTACGCTTCTGTCGATGTCGTTGCGCCATAAGCTGAATAGTCTTGCGTCGCAAATGGATTCGACGCTGTTGCGTAGTCGGCTTGAGCCGTTTGTCCATATTGATCATAGCCGCCGTATCCCTGTTGCTGCGTAGAGTCTCCATATCCAACGGTGCCTCCATAGCCACTACTACCGCCGTATCCATGTGTTGCATCATATCCTTGCGCATAACCGCCGTATCCTTGGTATTCTGCGCCGCCGTATCCGGAACTGCCGTATGCTTGTTGTTCAGCGCCGCCGTATCCCTGCTGTTCTGTGTAGCCGTATCCCTGTTGTTGATCACTTGTGTAGCCTTGTGTACCAGTACTTCCATAGTAGCTCTGTTGTTCTGCTGCACTATTGTAGCTCTGTTGCGCGCCAACACCATATCCAGTGCTGGCATGGGATTCGGTGGCATGATAGGCGCTGGCACCACCATATTCTGTTGTTCCAGCTCCACCATAGTAGGCACTGGTGGTGCCGTACTCGCAGTACTGTGGTTCAGCCACTGTGAATGGATTGGCCGAATCGGCGGGATACTCAAGTGTGGCGGTCATGCGTTGCTCCACAGCTGAAGAGTAGTGCTCTAGCGGGGCCTCTTCACTGGCCTGACCGCAATATTCAGCGCTCAGGTCGTGGTCGAATGGCGCAGCGGGCGAGTCCTCGGCTGGAACAAAAATTTAATTTTCAAATTTTATGCGAGCAGATTGATTCGCTATCAAACGTGGTTGAAAAGCTACCAAATAGATATTTCTTCAACTCAATAGTACCCCCACCAACGATAGCAGTAAATAACTCATTCGAAGCGTCTCTCTAAGAGTTGAATCGAATGGTACCAAAATTAGGCCGATCTGACCATTCGGAACAAAGTTATGCAGCGTCAAATATTGATGCAAACATTTGGTAGCTTTTCAACCATTTTTATAGCCTTTACAATGCATCAAATTGACCTCGTTGGTGCACAACGGTCTCGACCACTTCCTGGCTGATGCGTTGTGCGACAAGCTTGGGCGGCGGAGGCGCTGCTAGCGCTGGCGTCGGTGCAGTGGCCGACGTGTAAGGCGCCGACGTGAACTGCTCTGGCGTCTCGAAGGCCGTCTCGGCGCGCGACTGCAAAATTTAAATTTCAATTTTTGGCAATACCTTTGAGTAGTTTTCTTTATTTAAAATTCATTTGCTTCACCTGGCCCACTTGGGGATGCGCCAGAATAGCGTTGGGCGTGGAAGTGGGCGTTGGGGGCGACTCGCACGCGAAAGAGGGAGTTGGCGTGAACGAAGTCTGCAGAGGTAAAAGCGGTATTAAAAATATCGAAATAAAGAAATTTGCCATTTGTTTTGTGGCAACAGGCGCAGTTAGTGTTGTTTGCGTTGTTGGCTCCAAATCCTCAAAGTGCAATTTGTGCTCAGCCTCCTCAATCAAATGGCGCACTTCTTCCAGTGCTTTGACGAAATCTGGAAAATTTTTGAAAATTAATTTTATGCAAAATTATAAAAAATTTGGAAAATATTTAAAAAATAAAATTGTTTACACATTGGATTAAATGTACAAAAGATGCCGTGGCGAAAAATTGCGTCGAAACACACGAAATTCCAATGGCACAGAATGCGGCCAATTTATCGATGTTTTGCTATTTTGTTGGTGCCCAAGAATGACGAAAAGGGAGTAAAATGGGCCACAGCAGGGCCACACTTGAGTGAGCCCGGTGGCGCCAAAAGTGCCAGTGGCTAGCCCCGCTGGTGGCATTTCGGCATGACGCAACGCGAAGATTGATTGCGGCCTCGCCGCTTTGAGGGGGCTTAGGCCCAGACAATTGGGGCAAGTCGCAAAATGGCCGATTCCATTAAACAAAAATTTATAAAAATCGGATTTTTTATACAAAAATTAGACTAACTACTTTAAATAGCTCAGATTTAATAGTCGATTTCTAGGCCAAAAATAGAGTATTCTAAAAATGAATGGATCCATCAAATTTTGATTAAAAAACTGTGGTATTGCATCAGCTAGATAAATTATTAGGTTATGCATCAAATTTGGTCAATAAAAGTGCAACATTTGAACGATCAGATCCATTTAAATTGGGTCAAAAAAATAAAAGAATTTGTGCAACATTTGAACGATCAGATCCATTTAAATTGGGTCAAAAAAATAAAAGAATTTACAAGTGCACATTGTACCATGCCTTTGTAATGAAATTGGAAGCCATTGTTTGGCATTTTGAGGAAAAGGTATGCGAAAAATGAGCGAGCAATGGAGTGGTTTGGTTTGCGTGTGATGAAAGACGTGAATAGAGAGCAAAAAGAGAATGCGAACAAGTGAGCATGGGGCGCCAAGCACATGCCAATGCCAATGTTTGCTGTGCCGGCCAACTCTGGGGGCCCTTTCCGCACTTCTCAGCTGTCGCTGGGCCACCTTTGGCCGGCTCTGCCACACACAAATTTTACGCGCGCGCATCGATTTGCGTCGGCCAGGATATGTGCTGTGGCGGGGCCCAACAGCACAGGCTTCTTTGAGGCTTCTCGGCCGGCAAAAAATTATTTATGCCCGCCGAGCAAGTACAGCAAAGAAATGCACGAGAACAGGGAAAATCGAACAAAACTGGGACTAGTGGGTATAAGGCGAAGGAAAGAGAAAAGACGAGGAAAAAGTTTTGACTTTTTTTTAATTTACCCCCCTCCCAATTTACCTCCATTGTCCAATTGCTCGTTTGATGGTTCATCGTTCTCCTTGCCATTTGATGGTCTGAAATTGAAAAGCAAATGCTTCTAATTCAAATCTAAAAATTAAGCTTGGAAGCACAGTGGTGGACATGATATGTGGACCACAAAGGCAAACTGTCTCAGTGGGAACAGTGGACTTTAAAACAGATAATAATGCCTCACCTTTTGGCCCCCCTTACCAGCCACAGTGCCGAAATTCAAAAATAATTTGATTTTGAATTTTTGGAATTTTCTTCATTTTCCCCATTGGGCCTCCGGAGGGGCATGTCCATAAAATGTCAAATGCCCATAAACGTCAAATTCATTTGATTTCTCATCTCACCGTGTTTCCTCTCTGTCTGCCTCGTCGAAGCTCTCCCAATCTGTGCTGGAACGCCGATGGATGACCGGCTTCGGCGGTGCATTTTGCGCGTACTCCGGATTCGACTCGATGATGTCGCCGCTCCACGCGGCTGTTGAACCGCAGCGAATGCGCTGCTAGAATTAAAAAAAACAATTTTCAAAAAAACACCAATGTTTTTGCCTGTGCTTCTCGTTTGGAAGTGTGCCTGTCCAAAAGATCCCTCTGCCCGGTCGAGTAGCGCCGCTGGCCATCTTTCAGCTCTGCAACTCATATTTTTAGAAAAATTTCAATTTATAATTATTTATTTTAATGCTTTTGACTCCTCACTTTCCCTGCGCGCTGGGATCACGACGCGCATCTGGGGCAAGAACGAGTCGGGCGGCATTCGTTGTGCGACCGGCGCCTTTTGGGCCGCCTCACTGATCAGACTCTCCATTCGGGAATGGCACAGCCCAGTTGGGGTGGTGGGCCTCGGCCGAGCCGCAAATTGGGGCGGCGGAGAGGCGCCCGAGTGCGTTGACGATACCGAACAGGAGCGGGCTTGCGGGCGCATCTGAAACTGAAAGTGCTGATAAATATTGTTAATCAAAATTTTGGTAATAAATGTGGCGCAAATCTTTATGTGAAAATGAAAAGAATGGTATTGATTTGGGCCACCATTAATAATTCGCCCCATTAGCGGTAAAAAAAGCCAATTTCTTGCGCACTGTTGTGGTTACTCGGCGGCGGCACACTACAACTTTTTCCGCATTTGCTTGCACTTATTAAAATGCGAGAGTGACGCAAATGGGGCATCCGTCGACTCGCGACGCCGCGCACAGGGACTCATTCACATTTTGGTAATCTGAGAATTGAGAAAGAAACTAAGAAGCCAGCAATGATTCATGAGTTGGCATACTTTTTTGGAATTGACGAAAAGGAAAACCTATTTATATCATATGAATATGAAGCATACGGCTTTTACATTACATGTCGGCATTTTCATATCAAGATGGCTTTAAATATTTGTCAACAATCAAGAAAAGTCATAAATTGTTGGAGGCGCGCTGTACACAGATAGGCCAATGCACTGACAGCCCCATGCATTTTGGTGCCATCTCTTCGCCATTTTGTAGGGATGCGACAGCGGCGCGAATATGAGTAAATCCGTTGCCCCGCGTCCATTTGAGGGGCAACGCGGATTGAATTTTTTGTTTTGCGTTCGGCCGCACTTGGCTTGTACGCCGCACAACGGGCATAGCAAGAGAGGGGAAGAACACGCTGTCGCGGGAGGAGGGCACTTTTTATTGATGACAAGGGCACACACAGCTCCGACAAAATTGGGTGTCGTTTTCGCGCCGCATCTCTTCACCCCACTTGAGTGCTTGTGCCCGAAGCGTGTGGCTGTGCGGCGGCCACAGGCCAAGAACACACGCGAAATATTGGAAAAAGAGGGCAACGAACGAACGAAACTTAGTAGTGTGCGTGGGAAACATCTTGCTCTCGCATTGAACACTCAACTCTCGACGCATTGGAGGGTAAAGCGCGCTCTGTTCTTTTCCCGAACAGGGTAGTTTCGGGTTTAGGGAAAAGACCAAAAATGGAGTGGCATCTTCAATCTCAACAAAATACTTGACGCTGCATAACTTTGTTCAGAATGGTCAGATCGGTCTAATTTTGGTACATTCGATTCTTCTCTTAGAGAGACGCTTCGAATCAGCTATTTACTGCTGTCATTGGTTGGGTACTATTGAGTTGAAGAAATACTATTTGGTAGCTTTTTCAACCATTTTTGGTAACGAATTAATCCACTCGCATTTTAATTCACTATCATCTAGGCTTATGTAACTCTTAAAAACTAAATAAAATAAGAAATAACCGACGGGATCTGGTCGTGTGGTGCTCCTGCTCTGGCGCCAATCCGCGGTCGGCGCTGCTGTCCGCTCGGCATCGCCGCCATTCATGGCACAGGCCGTTTCCGCTGGAATATTAATTGACGGATTAGTGGCAAAGAGGAGCACAAATCCCAGAATAAAATCGCTCTGAAGCCAGAAAAATTTTCATCTTTCAAAAAAGTCAATAGTAAAATTATAAGAACGAAAAATATTAAACTAATTGAAAAATTAACTAAAAATAATTTACCTCCAAACGCGCAAGAGAGCATTTCCACTTCGGCGTCCAGCGCTTCCGCAGCATTTGCCATCAGCGATTTGTGCAACTCGAATTCCTGGTCCACCAGCTCTGGGCCAGGCACTCGCATCACATACTTCTGTGTCTCGCCCTTGGCCGGATCTACGCGCAGCTGCAAAATAAAAGTTAGATTCAAAAAGAATTCATAAATTTCTGAATATTTAATTGTTTTATCCATTGGATTGGGTGGTTCATGGCCAAAATGCCCAATATGACCGGTTGTATCTTTTTACTTTTTAGCCCCTAAACCTAAGCAAGCTTTAAAAGCCTAGCTTAATTAAAGATTAGAGCATAGACAAGCTTAGCTTTAACATAAAGCTTAGAGCCCCGGCAAGCTAAGCTTAGCTTAAAGCTTAGAGCCTAGGCAAGCTTAACTTTAACATAAAGCTTAGAGCCTAGGCAAGCTTAGCTTTAACATAAAGCTTAGAGCCCAGGCAAGCTTAGCTTAGCTTAAAGCTTAGAGCCTAGGCAAGCTTAACTTTAACATAAAGCTT
>VAHH01000012.1:23970-112413 GCA_013357305.1 Radopholus similis
AGCCCAGGCAAGCTTAGCTTAGCTTAAAGCTTAGAGCCTAGGCAAGCTTAACTTTAACATAAAGCTTAGAGCCTAGGCAAGCTTAACTTTAACATAAAGCTTAGAGCCTAGGCAAGCTTAGCTTATCAGGGCCTTGGCAATTTTAGTTTAGCTTAAAATTTGTAGCTTAAATCTTAGAGCTTAGGCAAACTTTGGTTCCTGACCACTTCGACGATTGTGTCCGCAGTGCTGCTCTCATGCATGGTGCCGCATTCGCCGTGTCTGTTGGCCCTTTCCGTGTGGTCCTCCTCCTCGTCTCCTTCCGCTGGCCACACCGAAGAATGTGGGGGCGCGCCTCTAGGCGACCTTTGGCGCGGCGAGTCCTCCTCCTCTACCGACTCGGTGAAAGAGCGCATTGCGAAATGCTGGCGGCGCAACTCCTCAACGTCCATGGCTTCTGAAATCAAGAAAATTTTGATAAAAAATTCAAAAATTATTTGGACATTTATTTGAACTCAACCCCCTTTGGTTAGTCTATTGCCCATTTTGGCATCTTTTAGAATTAAAATTAAATCACAAAAATTCCGAAAGAATGGGCCAATGGGCGCAGTATGCCACTGAATGCCATTTTATCAGATGCAGAATGCGACTGGAGAATGGACCCAACGGAATGTGGGCGCCTCGTGGGCGCACTCAGGGTTGGCCATTGCTCCGCAAGAAATCCAATATTTTGTTCTGCCGTTGTTTTTTCCCAACACGAGACGGCGGGAATGAGCGGCACCCAGAACCCCAGAAGGGACACTATCACATAAGGCATAATGCACGCAAATTATTTACGACTTTTTGTCCCATCCTGGGAAAGGCGGACCAAAAACAATAATTTTATGATTTAAATTTAAATATTTGAACTTTCCATATTTTTAAAAGATCTAAAAAACTCATTTTGCCTTCCAAAATCGATTAGATATGTATGTAATTGGGTTGGCCCATTCTTTTTGGGCTTCTTTTTGCCTCCGGATTTTGGCCCATTTCTCCGGGGAGCGGCCAATTTGTGGCGCGCCCAGGGCCAAGTTTGTTTGTTCCGTCGCCCTCCACTGGCTTGGCCAGCAGGATTGATTTTCACAAAGGGCACCAGAGAGTGCAAAAGTGGAGATGAAAGAAGAAGGAAAGGAAAATGGAAAATGAAATGGAAAAATTACTTAACAAAATAATTAGGTACTTTTTTATGGAAAATTTGTTTTCATCAAACCAACATGGTGGTGCGACATTTGCGGACCCGCACATTTAGGCTTAGACGTAAGCTAAGCTTAAACTAAGCTAAGCGAATTCATTTTTAAATTTCTGATAAGCTTAACGCTTGGAGCCTAGGCAAACTTAGCTTAATTAAAGCTCAATCCCTAGGTAAGTTTATTTAGCTTAGCTTAAAGCTTAGAGCCTAAGGCTACACTTAAACTAAGCCAAGTTTTTAGCTTGCCTTTTCTTAGACTAACTTAAGTTACTTGGCCACACATTAAACTTGTCGTAAGCTAAGCTAGACTTTCGCCTAAGTTTAAGCATTGATTCGCAAATGTCACAGTGCCATATTAAATATTATACAATTCTTGAAAATGGCAAAAAGCGTATTTTCAGAAATCGATTTGCTACTTGTTAGCCAACAGCAAAAAAATCCCAAAGGAACGCAATTAAAATTGAGCGCGCAAATTTGTTCCAAAACCAACACAACAAACTCACCCAAGTCCTTGACCATTTCGCGTGCTTTAGCTGACATTCTTCTGAAAAGGAAAAGAGCATTTGGATGCAAAATGAAGCTTAACATTTGATTTTAAAATTTAGAGTCTAAAAAACTTGTCTAAAAATCATTTGAATCCGTTAAAATAAATGCTCAAATAAGTTATAATATAGCATTTTAATTTTTAATTTTTACTATTTTAGAAATAGATGCTTTAATTTTTGTTAAAAATGCACCTGAAAGCCATTCTGCCGGCATGCACATTGAACGAGCACTGCTGCTCCTCGTTTGAGGGGGACGGCGATTGTTCGTCTGAGTCCATTTTGCCGAAGAAAACAAATAAAGGAAGAGGCAAGGCACAAATTTACACAAATCTATTTCACCTAAAATCTTTACAATAAATGCTTTATTTTGAGGGATTTTCTCTCGCAAAAACATTGCGTCGATGAAATTCGACTTTGGCGCCCCGGAATGGGGCGAAAACACGAAAACTGCCAAAGATTGATGGTGCCATTTGGGCGCATAATTAAATGCAAGGCGTGCCCTCCACCGCCCAGTGCGCCCACACATTCAATTTCCGCACACCGCTCTCTCGGATTGGGTCCAAAAGGGCGAATCGATGGAAACAAGAAAAACTTAATTTTTTGATTTCTACTATTTTTCAAAACGAAAAATTTGGCGTGACTAATCTTGTTTGAAAATGCCATAAAATTTTAGAACTGAAAATTTAAAATAAAAATGCCCACAAATCTTGGTATGAAAAAGTCGGAAGGTATGGGAAAATGGGTTGGCACAAATGCCGACAAATCTTGGTGTCAAAAAATGCAAATCTTGGTGTAAAAATGGCGAATAAATTCGGTCTAAAATTTGCGCGCCAATTTTAATGGTTGGGCACGCCGACAAATTATGCTCGTTATTTGTGGCTGGCCGCGCCAAGAGACGCGAGGGCAAAAAATTGGACATCAATCGGCGCAAATAAAATGAGTGGTGGGAGCAGCGGAGGCGGCAGCTGCGTCGGCAGCCCAACCACTGCGAGAAATGGATTATCTGGGGGGCCGGGGGTAACGGCCAGAAGAAGACGCAAAAATACGCGGCAATGAGGGGGCACAGCGCGTCGCCGTCGCGCCACGGGAAATCGATGCCAAAAATGTGCGCCAATAGGGCATTCAAACAAACACAAATAGGCGTTCAATTTTACACGGACTTTTGCGCGAAAATTTGATTATTTAGTTAAATTTCCAAAAATTGAAATTTATTTAAGGCTATTGTTGTTGAGAGCTTAGAGGGCTTAATCTAATTTAAATAATTTGTAAAAAATTTAAAATCAATGAATCAATGATTCATTTCATTCGCAAAAATGTGCCAAAACGCGTGCACTTTAAGGGAGCAAAAAAGGTGCTACTTTGCTGGGCGCTCCTTGTGTGCTGTCGTCAAATTTCCCATGACGACAATGAATGGATTTTCTGCGGGTGTCCAAAGGGAAACAATTCACAAAATTGCGACAACCAACTGGGCTGGTCCTCACTCCTCAATAATGACATAATGAAAGAAACTGCTTGAAATGGGCAAGAGTGGAAGGAAAAAGTGCTGAGCAGTGAGCACGAATCAATGCATTTTAGTTTTGATTAAACAAGAGGAAATGACGTTCAGGGATGTAGAAGAGCAATGAAAATAATGAAAGATATGTACTATGTTGGATGAGATGAGTGCGAATATTTAAAAGGGATTGAAGTTCAAGTTTAAGCGTTTCTACAAGCTTAGGTAGCTTGTTTGCCTAGGTCCGACGCAATGTGCCAGCAATTTGACCTTTTGACTAGAAGTAACGAGTTGGGGTAATGAGTTGGGGCGCGTTCGAAGAAATGAAGACACAAGGAAAGTAGGAAAGTGCTCAATGCTCATGTCTCACGGAACAGGACACCTGGGCCACGGCCACCTGGGCCACGGCCATTTGGGCCACGACCATTTTAGGCTTAGAAATAAGCTTAAGCCTAAAAAGTTGCTTGGCTACACATTAGACTAGGACTTAGGCTTAAACGGGGCGAGGCGTAGTAATGAATTACTAGTATATTCGTAGCCCAGATGACCTGGCCCAAGAAGCCGTGGCCCAGGTGGACGGTGGCCCAAATGGCCGTGGCCCAGGTGGCCGTAGCCCAGATGGCGTGGCCCAGGTGGGGTGTACTGCATGTCTCATCGTCTCATGTCCTCATGTGCGAGGAAGAAGAGTGAATGATGGATTGTGAATGTGTGAAGATGAAGGCAAAAAGATTGTAAATCGATTGCGAGTCTAGCCGTCTAGTGCCTACTGCCTAGCCTCTGGTCGCCAAAGGCAATCCAAAAAATGGCGTCGAGTGCCAAACGGCAACACATTGGGCGGCAAAAGGAGGCGGAAAATGAAAATGGAAGTGAAAAGAGCGAGCAATGGAGTGAAGGGCTTAAGGGGCATGGATGGGCACCAAATTCCATTTGCTCCAATTGGCACAAAAAATGGCGGCAAATTCATTGGGGCGACACAACATTAGAATTGACCTTAAATGCATACACAAAAGGCAAAAGTGATGGACAATTGGACAATGTGCGCGAAGGCCAAAATACATATAATAATTAATTGATTAATAAAGTTCTTAAATCTTGTATGTATCACTTTCCAATTTCTCAGAAATATGTGTAATTGCATCAGATGAAAATCGTGTGCACATTGGTTTCATCCACTGTACCCATTGTATCCAGTGTATCCAGTGTATCTGTTCACATTGTTGCATAGCCCACAGCTTCGCGGACACGATTGCGCCAGCAGTTGATAGGCACACGTCGACGGGTTTTGCGTTATCTTCGTCACACACTCGTCCTGCTCATCACTTGCGCACACTGCAATTAAGCTAATCTGCCTAGGCTCTTAAGTCTTAAGCTAAGCTTAGCTTTAAGTTAAACTAAGTTTGCCTAGGTTAAGCTTAAGCTATCTAATTTAAGCTTTATACTAAGCTAAGCTAGGCTCAAAGCTTAAGCTAAGCTGAGCTAACCTTTAAGCTAAAAGGATCACATAGCATAAGCTTGGAGATAACTCACCTTGCTGCAGCGCGATTGGATCGATGCCCGCAGTTGACGGATTGGTTGTGCTGCCGTATGGATTTGAATAAGGATTGCTGGCATATGGATTGTTGTAAGGATTCACGTTCGTGGCATATGAATTTGTGTAAGGATTTGTGGCGTATGGATTTGTAGAGTAGGGGTATGTGCTGTAGGGATTAGTCGCGTATTGGTTCGTCGTGTACGGATTTGTAGAATAAGGATACGTACTGTACGGATTTGTTGCGTACGGATTCGTTGCGTATGGGTTTGTGGCGTATGGGTTTGTGGCGTATGGGTTTGTGGCGTATGGATTTGTAGCATATGGATTCGTAGCATAGGGATTGGTAGCGTAGGGATTTGTCGCGTACGGATTAGTAGCATATGGATTCGTTGTTGCGTATGGGTACGTTGTGGCATACGGATTAGTTGCATATGGATTTGTAGTAGCATAAGGATTCGTTGTTGCGTAAGGATCCGTAGTTGCATAGGGATTTGTGGTTGAGTATGGATAAGTGGTTCCATAGGGATTTGCGTATGGATTCGTTGTTGTGTAGGGATTTGTTGTTCCATACGGGTTCGTTGTTCCATACGGGTTTGTTGTTCCATACGGGTTTGTTGTTCCATACGGGTACGTTGTTCCATACGAGTTCGTTGTTCCATATGGATTGCTGTAAAACAATTTGGAATTATCGAATAAAAGTGCATCAGTTCACTTTGTGGGGTATGTACCAGTGGTTGGGTAGCCATTGCTCGGATTGTTGTACGTCGTCGGTGATGAGGGTATATTGCCAATTGCGCCTAAAATTATTATCGCTTAAATCTGGCCGGCAATAAGGTCCCACAGCAATCCTGTTTGTTGACGCAAATCTCGCTGGGACTCATGCAGAAGCCCTTGACACTGCAACCGCCATCCTTATACGCGTAGATGGGACACCAATTTGTCTCCGTTTGGCCTTTGGGATTCTGCTTGGTCGTTTGTGTCTGCTGTGTGCTGGCAATTTGGCCTGGAATATTTGAAGTTTTTGCACCACCATGGCGTTCCAAAACTCACAGCACACGCTGTTGTACAGACACTTGTTGGTCGGATTCACACAGATGCCCGTTGTAGAGCACTTTCCATCCACTTGCCATCCTGTTGGACATGTTGAAGGTTGATTGTAGGTCGGCTGGGTGTAAGTTGGTTGTGCATAATTCGGCTGGGCATATGTGGGTTGAGCATAGGTCGGCTGGGCGTATGTCGGCTGATTATAAGTCGGCTGGACATAATTTTGTGCCGAAATCAACGGCACCAAAAAACACCAAAGAAAAATTGCCATCATTTGGCCACCGCGCTTTGACCAAATTGACTTGTAATTGCAAAATCAAATTTTTGCTGATTCCTTTGATCTATAAGAATATTTTAAAGAGATTAAATTTATAATATTGCTAAGTTAATTTTCGAAATGTGAGCAAAATGAACTCTCTAAATTTGGGTGAATTTGCTTAGGCATACATCGCCTGACTGGCAGCATTGACGTTCACAAATTTCCATAAAATTCAGTTGAACAAACAGCATCCCCAGATTGGCGAAATTAAAAAACGCAATTAAGCACAGTTCAGCACAATGATATTCGAAGCCTTTTTGCCAACAAAAACTAAAATATGTAGAATGTGCTTGTTCTGAACGTTGTTTTGGGGTAGTAATAATGTAATAAACATGTTTTGAGTCTGGATCTGGAGGTTTTCCATAATCGAATGAACTTGTTTGAAGTTTTATAGAATGCATTTATATTTATATAATTTATCCCAGAAAACACAAACAGGAACGTTTAGCCTAAACCTAGCTTTTAGTCTAAGCCTAAGCCTAGCTTAGCTTATTCAGCCTATAAAAAGCTTACTTTTAAGCCTAACATCTGGCCAAGTCAGTTATTTTATTAATTTCATTTATCCCAAAAATCACAAACAGAAACGGCTTGTGAGCCACAGATTTCATATGTTCATATTCATATCATATCGCATCAAATCATCGCATCATTTGAAACATTGAAATATCCACAATTCATTTCACCATCAGCCCATTCTCTCATTTTCTTCCATAGGTCGTTGGATAGGCCACATTTGTGTTCCCGCAGAGGCCGCAACTGCGTGGGCACGATGATTGGAAGTTGCTGTCCGTGTTGCAGATGTTGGAGTTGGTGCTCAGCTGCTGCGCGCACATTGCCTGCTCAGTGTTCTGGCACGCTGTGAACAAATCCAATTTGATACCGTACTAAAGACACAAACAACACCTTGTTGCAGCACATTCGGATCTATGCCCGCCGTGTTGGTGGTTGGTTGAGCGTAGGTTGGTTGTGCATATGTGGGCTGCGCATAAGTTGGTTGGGTGTATGTCGGCTGAGCGCCATATGTTGGCTGAGTGTAAGTTGGCTGTGCAGCGTACGTCGGTTGAGTGTATGTCGGCTGCGCGTACGTTGGCTGAGCGACGTATGTCGGTTGCGAAGCATAGGTTGGCTGAGCGTAAGTCGGTTGTGCGTACGTTGGTTGCGAAGCATATGTGGGTTGAGCATAAGTTGGCTGAACGACGTACGTTGGTTGTGCGTACGTGTTGGTCGGATACGAATAGACTGGGTAGGCTGTAAAAATTCAAAACGGATTTATGGCTTTTGAATTAAAATTCTGTCCAGTGCCGCCCACTTGTGTATGTTGGATATCCGTTGTTGGTTGTGGTGACCGGGTAGGTGGCATACCCTCCGTTTGTGGTCGGGTACGTCGCGTACGTCGTCGGATAGGAGTTTGTAGCCACCGGATAAGTGGTGTAGGTGGTCGGTTGCGCATAAGTTGGCTGAACATATGTTGGTTGGACATTTGACGATTGTGCATATGTCGGTTGCGCATATGTTGGTTGTGCATAAGTTGGCTGAGCATATGTTGATTGCGAATAAGTCGGTTGCACACTTGCCAAAGTCAGTGGCACGAATAGACACAAAAGAAAAAGCATCGTCATTTGACCACTATTTTTCGATCAAATTTATAGTGCAAAATTAATGTTTTGCCGATTCTTTTGATCTAGAGGTGGGCAATTTTAATATTTTTCAGCGGCGGCGTCAAATGTGAGAACAATTCTACCAGAATGTGTCGTCCTTCGAATCGCAGTGTTTGCCCAAATGGGGGTTTTGTGCGCTCTTTCGAAAAGTTGGACAATTTTAAATTTCTCCCATTCGTGCAGATGAACAAATTTTGAAGGGCAATAGGCAATAGGATGGATGATCGCTGATGCGTCCACTTTAGAAGCTGGAAAGAAACTTTTCGAGTTTGTGACGCCATCGAGCCATTTGGGACAAATTTGCTAATAATTCGTCAGAACTCACAACATTTATTGACAACTTTTGGTTTCGTCCATATGACCGATCCTGAGATTCGCCCGATACTGAGAATGAACATGTGCAAACTCCGTAGATACTACAATATTTATTTATAACCGGTTTAAAGGTTTCAAATGCATGGGAAAGTGAAATCCATTACTATAAAGGAAATCGACCATGGGGAACCAAAACCGGTTTGTGTCTATAACTTTTAACCTTTAAGGTTCGTGTCTTGGGGGGTAATTTGAAATTGACTATGAAAGTGGCCATAAACTATCTATCAGTCTACTTCTATTCATTCCATAATGGTTCTAATAGGCGTGTCCGTGTCTCGGAATCGGGCAAATCTCAGGATTGGGCGCAACATATATTTTCTATCTGATCCAAGGATCTAACTGGATTTACTGCTAAAATAAATTAAAAATCAGAGAGACTTTATAGCAATTTGATCATTTGAAAATTTGAATCATGCTTTTTGTACAAATTGTTCAATGTACCGAGTTGTTTTCCATCTCATTTGCCTGATACCAGTGCGCCACACAAGCGACAACTGGAAACACAAACGTCCGCCACACTCGGATTGGCACACTGTGCGACGTAGTAAGGACAAGACGGGTCCAAGTCACGGCATCCTGTCAAATGTCAATTGGACGAAGGAAACAAATGACTGAAGTTATTCAGAACTCACCATACGGATTTGTTGGGTAGTATGGATTGTTGTTTGGATAGGTTGGGTAGATTGGGTAGGAGTTGGTGTTGAACTGACAGCAGTTGCCCTGGATGCAGCGCTCTCTCGGGTCAAAGCAAATGCCCGTGTAAGTGCATGCTGAAAATTAAAAAATGGCAAAAGTTTCATTTAGGTAGCAGATTGGATGATTGGATCTTTTAGGCAGCAAAATTGTTAATAGTTCTAGATGTTAGACTTAGACTAGGCTAAGTTTAAGTTAAGCTAAGCTAAGCTTGCCTAGGCTCTAAGCATAAGCTAAGCCAAGTTTGTCTAGACACACGCCTAAGTAAGCTATGCTAAGCCAAGCTTGCCTGGGCATAAGCCTAAGCTTAAGCTAGTTTTAATGCTAAACTTTTCTAGCCCATTAGCTGCCTAATTAATTCGTCTTCTTAAAATATTATTTTGAAACATAAAATCGATTATTTTTCGACTCACTTCCATCTTTGACCGATCCAAGTGGGCACTGGTTGTAGGCGATGTTGTACTGGCAGCAAATGCCTTGGATGCAGCGCTCCTGCGGATCGAAGCACACGCCCGTGTAGTAACAGGCTGAAATTGGCTAAAAATGAACTAAATGTTATTTCAATAAAAATGAATTTTTTGAATAAATTTTAAATTTACTTCCGTCTTGGATCATTCCATTTGGGCACTGCTGATAAGTTTGTCCATTGTAGTAGCCGGTTCCAGTGTTTCGGCAGCATGTGCCCTGACTGCAACGCTCCGCTGGTGACACGCAAAAGCCAAGTGGGCACGCTTTAAAATGTCTTCGAATTATCGATTTTTCACATTCAAAATATTAAACATTGAATTCCTCACATCCACTGGCTATTGTGCCATAATGACAAACACCACTGTAGCTGACTGGATACATTTGCTGTTGCGGATACACGTATTGGGCAGTCGAAAAATCGAAGAAAATCGTGGTCAGAACAATTCTCGTGAAAATGTCGAACAAATCATTTTTTGACATTTTATAAATATATAAATATCTGAATTTTTTGGATTTTAATGTTCAATCCGCTTGCTGCATCCTTTGGCTCTTCATTTCCCGTCGTGAATTGTGTTTGCTCAGCCGAATGCAAAAGTGAGCAAATGTGTTGTGTGAGCACACGAACTGAATGAGTGCGTCAATGAACCAGTGGTGAGATTGAACCAGAAATTGCTATATCGTGACCGATCATTTTTAATTGGTTAAACTTGATGTGTTAGGAGGCTGAACGAAGAGCACTGGGATGCCGATCGAATGGAAGGAAGATCAAGGAAAAGAATGCGGGTCTGGCCTAGTTGGTAAGCCTCCCCGGTAGAATTCGATTGGATCATTTTTGCTTTAGATTTGATTCTCCAATTCTACTCCGATTGATCGAATATTCGCATCATCTGCTTGGTTCAGATTCCAGATGCTTCTGTGCCCACCGTTTTTGGACTTTTCTTATTTTCTAAGCATTTTTCATGCAAATGTCGACCGATGGAAATACGTCAAACGGCGCCAATAGGAAGTTGTAGTGGGGAATGTGGAAGTGTTTCATCCTTGGCATTCGACGTCCCAATGAGAAATGAACCATTTTGAATAGACAATCTGCGTCACCAGACGCGCAAAAATAAAATTGTTTCCGCCACGTCGGCACAATGGCAAATTCCGATGAAAGAACAAGGACTTATGTCCCCGATATTTACATTTTTATATCATTTTGGCACAACCCAATGGCTTTGATGCAAAAATTCTTTGCCCAAAAACGTACAATTTATAATTTTCACAAGCAAACAATTTGCAGTCTTATCAGTTCTGGCGACCAAAAATGTCGGGATTAAGTGTTGACGAGCCGCATAAAATGGTCCCATGCTTTCATTGAATAGGCCAAAAGTGGTCAAAAATTAGTTTTCCATTTTAATTTTAGACAGAATTAAAGTTTAATTTTTGGGGCCAAAGGGTTTTTTAAATTTTAAATATTTATTATTTATATTATCCAACTTCCGTTCATTCTTAGAGTCAAACAAAACTCAAACATTTGGTGGGGTGTCGGGCGATGGGCGGTGCTAACTGCTGAGTACTGAGGTACTGACCTCATCAACCGTTGTGGTGTCCGCTGAGAATTCATTTAATGAGCTTTTTTCCGCCCGACAACGTTTAGAAAAATGAATGTGTTCTCCATGTGACTGCGTGGTCGCTCCCACTCACTCTCATTTAATGCAGTCCCGGAATCCCTTTCCTCGCTGTCCACATTGTCCGTTTTGAAAAATTTTTAAAATTCATAGAAAAATTAGAAAAGACTAAAAATAAACATTTTGCCATAAAACATAAATTATAGTTTCAAATTAATGCGGCATTTGAAGTCCAATACTTGCCTTTTAATTTTCAGAAGAAATTCACAAATTCTCACAATTCACATTTTCAACAACAAATGTTTGTTGCGCTCTGCTTTGTGCCGCTGCTTTTGGTGTGTGCGGACGCCTATGCGTTCCAGAGGCGCACTTACTTCCCTTATGCGTCCAGCAACAGAGCCCAACAACATCAATTTGGGCTGTTCGATGGCACAGTGCGCCAAATGCCACGCAGTGGCAACGGCTTCTTCTCCAGGTACACCAAATGATAATTCAAAAAAAAATTAAAATATTTCAATAAGTGTAGGGAATAAAAACGCCTCAAAAGGCTCTTAAATCGCCCCAATTATTGAGCAAAGTTGAAGCCTCCTGCTTAATTACCTCCCACGCCACTCCAGCGGTATATAATAGCTTATTTGAACCATCTTGACCAGCTGAATCGAATGATACCAAAATTATAAATTAGGTCGGTCTTTGGCCATAAGTTATGAGCTTTCAATTTTGGCACAATATTGGGATGTTTTTAGATGTTTAAATTCGAAGAATAAATCCTTTGAAAAATAAACAATTTTTCAGCCAATTCGAGCCACAGTCGCCAAAGGCAATGGCTGGACAGGGGCGAACCACGGAGCTGATGGACGCGCCCAAGTTGGTGCGAGAAGAGCAGCTGGCCGCCGAAAGGGCACGTCTGGGCCGCAAGAACTGCTTCTTCTCCCCTCTTCAATGCTCTTTCCACAACAAACATTAAAAGTTTGGGAGTTGGGAGGCACAGACTGAAGGACTGCGATTGATCTGTTTTTGGAATTGAACCAAATGTAATAGCTTTTCAATTCAATTTCCAGAAAAAAGCTGAATTTTAAATTTTATTTATTATTTTTGAATTGATGTCTGTTCGCATTTATCTGTATCTAGGTATTCTAATGAAATGCCGAATAAAACTGTTTGAAACATTAAAAACAATCTGAAATTCGATTTGTTTCTAAATTTGGATTGGTACTACTGCAAAAATGGGAGATTTTAATTTTGCGCAGAACTCATTAGACTCTACTCTTTCATCTGTTGCGCCTTCAGCGGCATTTTTGTTTTTCCCATTTGCCCAAAAAGCAATTCCCCTGTCCAGTCTCCATTCAATTGCCTCATTCCTTCATTTGATGGACGCCCACATTCTCATAATTCATAAATCTCATACTATGTTTAAGTTATTCCAAAAAATAAATTTTACTATTCCGAATTGACGTCTTCACATTTTAGTCATTTTAATTGCTCAGACGTTGGCCTTTTTGCAAATGTGGCGATTCATGCGAAAAAAATGGGGCGGACTCAATAGCCAGTTTGAGCCTCTCAACATTAAGTGCAATATTCTCCTCTCATTCTCAGACCCTCAGTTCTCAGTCATCTTTTTGAAAAAAATTTTTTTATTTTTTAATTTTTCCACAATTAATAAATGAACAACGTCTACTACCTTTGCCTTCCACATCCCACTCATTTATTTGCGGGGGCCAGCCAATTCCGTGTGTTGAACGCATTTTTTGCTCGGCCAACTGCACACAGACTCCCATTTTTATTTATTTGAGTGGGCACGTGGAATTCGCAGAATGCCCCCCAATCAGATGACGGAATGGCCGCCCATCGGTCCGGAACGGCATTGTTTCCGATTCCCATTTGGTACCTGTTGCATATAAATAAGTGCCGAATTTTTTTAGTTTTCAGAAAAAATTATATTTATTTTGTGTAAAATTATAAAAATTTAAATAATTTTATATTTTAGTGTGAAATTTAAAAATATATTTAAATGTCGTCAATCACTCAATTGGTCACTCTGCTACTGTTCTGTGCTGCTGGGAGCAATGCATTCCCCAGTCCATTTTCACGTTTCATGCCCAAACTGCATTTGGAACAACCACGCATCCGTTCACGCAGTGCAAGTGGAGCATTCTTCGCAAAGTGGGAATACCAAATTAGTATATTTGGGGAACAAAAAATTGGGATTATGCAGAATCGGGATTCAGCCCGTTTTTCGGAGTCGGCATTTGTCGGGATTGGAGCTTTCGGGATTTGATCCCGGACCCGATTTTGGTCCGGATACTGATCGAAATCATCGTTCGGGATCCAAATCCCGTCGCTGACAAAAATCAGAATGAAGTTCGGGTTTGAAAACTTCGGGAAATCCCGCACCGATCTCGACCGGATCACACCATCCTTATGACGTTATGACTCTCGGATCCAGTTCCCATCGCTGAGACAAAATGGGGTTGGGTCCGGGATTGAAAACCTCGAGAATTCTCACCCAATCTCGACCGAGATTAAGCATGCTTAAGCTTTTCCATTCTTTACAGTCAAATGCCGATTATGCGTATTGGCGGTGGCCAAATGGGCCTGTCATCTGTGGAACCGACAGCGACCTTCAGTGAGCGAATGGCCCAACTGATGGACACGCGTCGCGAGCTGGCCAACCAATTGGGCGCCAACGAGAGACAGAGAGGCGGCGGCGCACTGTTTGGAAGAGTGAAGAGCAGTCGCAAGAACTGCTTCTTCTCGCCGCTCCAGTGCTCTTTCCACTACAAGCAGAACATGGCGGAAGCGAACAGTTGGAGCGGCGACCCTTCAAATTGAACGGACATTGAGCCAGCAGCATCCCTTTTATCCGCTTCAAGTCTCAACTGAATGATAATGGAATGAGTTCGGCCGAGAAAAACAAATCAAGTGTGGGAATTGACGTAGTACATATGCAGCGGATCAAAGGTCAAAAATTTGGGCGGCTAATTTCCAAATGCACTCACTCTTCTTCATTTGCCCTGTTTGATGAGCATCTTGGCGCTTCGCTTCTCCTCCTTATCCGCCATTCTCACCGGTTCCTCTGCTTTGCGCCTTTTGGCTATAAATTAAGCTTGTCCAGGCTTTAAGATAAGGCTAAACTAAACTAAATTTTTAAGCTAATCTAAGCCTTAGCTCATCTTAAAGATTAGGTCAACTTCTAATTTCTAAACCAACATTTGGCGATTGGTGAGGAGACCATTGTGGCGGGTTTGAGGAATTGAGACAGCACCGCGATAGGAAGGACACGTTCTCCGTTGAATTTTCTCAACATCTGAATAGTACACTACACAGTACACACACGTGGAGGAACGTCACAACGTCACAAGTCACCAATGTTGGTGCGTAAAAACAGTGCACATGACTCTGGGCTCATTAATTTTCGTATAGCGGGGCTATTTAAAATTTTGTGCGCTTAATCCCCCGCCTTGTGCGAAGACGCCAACGGAAGCAATTAATATACCAAAATTTAATTGGTCATGTGGGCCATTGCACTTTTTTGCGCGCGGATCCGGCGGAAATGATGCATCCAATGAGTGTAAGTGCATCAAAAGATTATCTTTAATTTGAGAAGAAAATGGCAAAAAATAAATTAATTAATTCATACTTCGCGTGTCAGCCATCCGCCGTATTCCAATAGCCACACTCAAAATTAGCAGACCCGCCAAAAGAATATGCGCATACTAATTTATTTGGCCATAGTGCCATTTTATGCGCGCAATACATTTTATTTGGAGAAAAAATGTCCTCAAAAAATCGATTTTTATTTTTTTTTAATATTTTCCACTCAATTCAGTGAATCATTTTTGCCAAAGCCGGGCCATTCTTTTCCGGTTGGAAGGCACAATTTTCGTTAATTGGCGCTTTGCAAATATTTGGAATGCGCCAATGCGCCTTCATGCCTTCACTTAATTGGCTATTTTCGTGAAAAAAGGTGCCAATCTGCTGGGCGCATTCATTCATTCATTTCCCTTAAATGACACTTTGAAACGCAACATTTATTCAAAAAAAAATTATTAAAAATTATTATATATTATAGAAAGTTGATTGTTACTAAAGTGTACGCTTATAACGGCGGAGTGGGGCGCGCTAGAAGGCCCGGATTTGCGCTAGGGAATGTAGTTAAGGCACTAGAATTCCGGCCAAAAAACTGGGGGTCCCCAACGCGGCATAACTTTCTAGAAAAGGGATTTAAAAAAATCTGGCCAGACAAATTATAGCAGACATTCTGCTCTACAAAATCCTACAAAACATTTTACATGTTTGATTTGGGGCGAAGCTGGTACTAACTTTTGAAAATGTCCATCCCAAATTTTCCCCTCTTTCCATTCTCAATCCAATTTTGGTGCCAATCTTGTTTTTTTATTATAATTTTAATTAAAAGTACACAATTTTTACGTTTCGCGTTACTTCCAAAAATAAGAGTGCCAAATAATTAGATTCGCCTTCAAATGACAAATCGCATTTGACAGCATCGGACGCGCCAAAGAGGGGGCACCGGAAAATGGGCGCGCCTGCACATATTTGGGACTCCTAAAATATTATTAATTCTTTTGCAGGCGAATTTTTTAGAAAAATTGATTTCCTTTGAAAAATCTATTTTTAACAGTTTATTACAACTTGAACATTTTAAAATTTGCAGCATTCGAAATTTTTAAAAATTATTTTCTTGAACATTTTAAAATTTGCAGCATTCGAAATTTTTAAAAATTATTTTTAATTTTTTTTTCTAATTCTTTTACTAGATGGAAAATTGCGTTTATTTTTCAGCTGCTAACTGGATACCCGATACATTGGGCCAAATTAGGGGTCAAAAAAAGCACAAGCGGGACAGGTGTTTAAGAGAATAAGAATACCCAGAATTCACGAGACCTGGCATTGCATACATAATTGAATAATTATAATTACGACTAACGAGTGAAGGATATTGGTGCCTAATGCATGTCCAATAAACACCAATATCTATATAAAGCATCGTTAGGTTGGTTTTAAACTCCAATTTCGACCAAAGCTGCCACAAATATTGGTGTCTGAATTGAAAGCTCTCATAACTTTGTCCAAAATGCCTTATTTTTTGTCTGCCATTTTTAACACAATTTTAAAAAATCGAATTTCAGTGCAATTCCAATTTTTATACAATTTTCAACAATGCCGTATTGTGCATCATCATTCGCGTTTCTGGCAATCTTTCTGGGCGTTGGCGTCGCCTTTGCCTCCTATCCAAGATACATGATGCCCAAGGGTTTTGCGAACACCTTCTTCAACGGGTTAAGGCCAAACAATTAAAATTCTAATAGTTATATTTTTCAATTTACGTTTAGCCAAATGGCGGACCGAGAGCTTGAGCCGCGCACTATTGTGGTGGCCAAGGTGCCCGACTACGTGAAAAGTGGCAACACTGCAATTGAGGTCGGCCAAAAAGTTAGAATAAGGGGCACTCGACATTTGCGGAACTTAACGTTTAGCCAAGTGGGTCATTTTAGTTTAAGCCTAGGCAAGGTTAGCTTAGCTTAAGATTAGCTTATATCTAAGCCTAACGTGTAGCCGAGGGCCGAACTCGTAGTTGATCCAAAATTTCCGTTAAATAATATCGAAATCGTAGTTTTTATACATTTAGGTAGATCCAAAATAGCTTAGCTTAACTTACGTCTAAGCTTAATGTGTGGGTTCGCAAATGTCGCACCAAAGTTTCTTAGAAAACATAGCACCCTACTTTATTTTGCAGATGTCCATCGGCGACGCACAATTGGTGGCCAACGGTGCGGGCACTGAGCGTCCCGCCCGCGCTGGCCAAGAGCGCGAGAAGGGCCGTCTGAATCGCAAGAACTGTTTCTTCTCGCCGCTCCAGTGCTCCTTCTACTACTGAGGCGCAACAATGGAACTGGAACAACAACTGAACATGCGACTATTTTTTTGATTTTATTCCCCCACTATTTTCCGTTTGAATGAGAAGAGACGGATAAATGAACTTTCTTCAACCTTTGATCGGCATCTTAAGCTAAGCTTCAAGCCAATCTAAGCTTTCCTGGGCTTTAACTTTAAGCTAGTTATCTTGACTAGGATTCCAATGTTATTGGCGGTGTATTATAATAATTAATTAGCTTTTTTTACCAAATTAGAGGAGGAATTATTCCCCTCACATTGCTTATTGGTTCCTGGTTAAAAATGGATCCCGGAAGAAGTTTTTGAATTGTTTGCTTTTAGCATGTTTACTGAAGAAGTAGCGCTCCAAAATAGCCAAATGCGGAACTAATTTTCTGAAAAGGAAATGAATCTAAAATTGCGCAAAATATCTAACTTTTTCGCCATTTTGGTCGGCGAGATGATTCCCAGAATGAGAGCGCATAAAAATGAGTGCCATCAAGGAAGAGTGCTGGCTTATTGCCCCGCTTTCAGTCATTTTGCGACAAAAACATGTGCCCAAAACGGAGAAATCTGTTTGCCTTAAAATTTGAAATATAAAAGTGTTGGAAAGAATCCTCATTCCGTATTGAGATATTTGCAGCCCTGCCCAGATACTTGAAGTCCCGCGGCTCTATACGAAAAGACATAAATACTCGGCTACAGCTTAGACTTAAGCTAAGCTTGCCTAGGCTTAGGCTAAAATGACCCAATTGGCTACACGTTAGGATCCGCAAAATGTCATAGTGCCATTTGTTAAGGGCCGCATGTAACGAATTTGCCCGGAGCCGCAAGTGCCTGATGTCAAGCATTACCAAAATAAAAAAATGTTATTTTTTAATTGGTCCGTTTGTCTTTCGTCTTCCGCCCCCAAATTTTGTGACGCACAAACAAAATGCACACAGCTTTGACCAAATGACGAGTCTTTTGTGCCATTTGTGCGTGCAAAAAGATGCATTCAACCTGTCAAATGCAAAATTCCACTGAATGTGCGCCCCAAATCCATTCATTCATTTCACTGCCTTAATCACTCTTTCACTTGCTTTGGCACTAATCTTTATTTTTTAATTTGAGAAATTATTTTATTTAGTATTTTTGAAAAGAAAAATTGAAATCTGATTCATCAGAAAATGGCCTCTTCAATTGGAGCATTCGCAATTTTGTTGTTGTGTGCCAGCCATGGAGTGGACGCCGCCTTCCTTTCGCATCCGCTCGCACTCAAAGCTTATGTGCCCAGAAAGAGGTGATTCCATTTTGACTAGACACACTATTTCAATTTCAGTCAGTCGACTAGTGCCAGTCATGAAGCAATGTCAACGGAAGAGGAAAACAAACAGTCGCTGGCCAGAAATGGAGAGGACTCACTCAAAATCACAAGGTATGTTTTATTCAAACATTTTGAAAACGTTATCATTAGCATTTGAGTTTTGAGGATGGGATCCTAACTACTTATTACCCGCAATTGGCTATATATATATATATATATATATATATAAGTATTATATTTTAGGCTTAAAAGTAGGCTTAAACTTTAGGTTTATAAGTTTAGGTTTCTGCATGTCTGGTCCTCAAACGCGGATCCTCAAGTTTTTGACTTTTTGATAATCACTTTCCTATATTGACAAATCCACTACCAACTATCATTTTTGAGATCATTATATATCATATATTGGCATCTACAATATTTCATCAGTTCATCATTCATCACATGACATTGGAATAACTGCCATTGTTTATTGTTTTGCATTTGCAGCCAATTGCCAGAAGAAGCGGAGAATGCTGTCCTTATCGTCCAAATGTCGCCTTCAGCTCCCTTGGTTCATCGGCAGGCCCCAATGCCATTGGACGACGTGCAACTGGCAGCCAACGGTGTGGGTACACAACTCCCGTTGGCTGGCACACGCCAGATGCGCGCCTCTCGAGACGCTCTCAGTCGCAAGAATTGTTTCTTCTCGCCGCTCCAGTGCTCCTTCTATTACAAACGGAATTTCAATGTGCCACAACAATTGCGCAGATTGGCATAAATTCGATGTGGGCAACGAAGTGAATGGAAGACGCAAATATTTTTGGGCGAAAAATCAGAAGACAAATGCATTTTTGGGCGTCAATAAACATTTGTGAATATCGGAGATTGGACATTGAATTTTTAAAACTAATAAAACTGTCCGATCACGTACGCTTGGGCACCAAATGTGAAATTTTCTTAATAAACTTGGCCACAATTTAGTCTTATAAATGGGCTTAAACCTTATGATTAGCATGTTTAGGCTTAGCTTGGGCTAGGCTAAGGCTTGTATTGGCCTAGGCTAAAATGCCACGATTGGCTACACTTTGGGCTTAGAAGTAGTAGTGCCCGATGCCCGTACTTTTTAGTTGTGGAGATTTCCCTGCCCATTTGCGCCGACTTTCGCGCACTGACTCCCGTACCCCCAACTTAGTAGCATTGCCGTTTGCCGCAAGTCCAAAGCTGCAGAGTGCACTGTGTGGCTTTGCCTTCTCCCATGTGCTCGCATTAATTAGGCTCACATGTTGTTTACACATCCATGGCCGAAATGTCACACAAAAAGTGTGCGGGGGAGTGGGCCACAGATCCGCGTGGGAAATGCGGTAGTTTGCGCACTTTTTTGGCCCAAAATTAGTCAAAATGGAAAAAGAGAAAACGCATGAATGTGTGTGCTATAAATTGCTTCGTTCTTTTCAATTCCACGTGCATTTTCTCACACTTTATTTTTCGGAAAAATGAAAGAGCACAAATTTTTGGGAATTTTTACTCAAACATTTTCAATTTTCTTTTTAACTATACATATATTTTATTTTTCATAACTTTTTTAAAGATTCACAATTCTTTCCACTTTTTGTTCATTGGCCATTGCACTTTTAGCCATTGGATGGTCGGTCCTATTTTGGCCGGATTCCGCCCAAATTTCCAAGAGGAATTGCGCTAGATTCCATTAGGCGAAAGTGGCAAGCATTTTGATTTGAAAAGATGGCCAAAAATCTTGAACATTTTAAACCTAAAAGAATTGGTTTAATTTTTGAATATTTATTTTTTATTATTTGCGTAAAAAACTAAAAAAGAAGTTGGTTGACAATTTTCCCCAATTTTTTTGTTTGTCTTTTGGTGTCCATTTCGCCCATTTTAGGGCACCACTCTCACGAGTTGAAACTTAAAATGGCCCCAGCAAAATTGAAAATACCCATTCAGTTTCAGTTCCATTTTTTCAAAAATTTGTAAAATTGAATTTTGAGATTAGTTTCTGCTCATTTTTTAGAATTTGCTAAATGACCTATGGCATTTTAGCCTAAATTGTCAAAAGAATAAACAACTTTTTGGGCGTCTTCCGGTGCTCATTAATTTTGCTTGTGTGTGTTCCAGTGTGTGCAAATGACGTTTATTAGCGCACGAATTTTTTATCTTCAGCAGCGTCGGCAATCCAAATTAGGCCAATTGGGGTTTGGGTGGTGTGCTTCTGTCCAAGGCCTATTATATTCCGGCGAATTGTTTTTTATAAATTTAAAAAATGTTTAGTATTTGAATTTTTAAATATTTCAATTTAAATGCGCGCCCCCACATCCACCTCGTCTACAATCGGACACACTTTCGACATGCACATGGCCAACTTCTGGGCAAATCTGCTGCTCCGATATCAGGCAGTCCCAGCAGCGCCCAAACAAAAGGTGAATTCTCGCAATTCGGACTACTAACAGATTTCATCGATTTTTTTTGATAATTAGTAAATTCAACTCAAATGCTCAATTAAATATCTTTGATCCCACATCACTCACAGTCCTGGGGCCAGAAATTAGCTTCTGAATTTTTGTGATTTCTAGCCTTGTGATGTTGTGATCCAGTCCTGGGGCCAGAAATCAGATTCTGATTTTTTTTGGGATTTCTAGCCTTGTGATTCCACATCCCAATAATTCTATTTGCTTGTTAAAGCAAAGTAATTTCTAATTTCCAATTCTAGTTGTCATATGTTGGATTTCTTTTTATATCATCATTCATTAGCTCATTACTGATCAATAACCTCAAATTAATGTATGACAAAAATTAAACTTTTAAACTGAACAGGATGGCAGTGCCGTCAACTCAGTGTTCGGCACCAATGCCAATCCCTTCTACGCGTTTGGGCCGGCGCCTGTGAATAGGGCAATCGCTGTCGCTGAATTGGCGCTGGACGCTGCGGCGATTTGGCCAAATTTGTATTTCATTTGGCTGCTCGCGCGACGCCACGATTTGCACAACAATTTGCGCGTTCTGCTCGGCTCCTTCTCCATCTGCCTAATTTTGGCAATAAATTTATACGCTTAATTTTTGATCGACACAATTTAATTTTTTCTCCCCTCTTTCAGATCGCTGTGACACGAATTCCCACCCAGATCAGCTACATTTGCACCGGAGTGCTCTACATAGACGCCTTCAAATGGCTCGTGTTCGCGCACGAAATCGCTGTCATGGCAAGTCAAAACAAGTATTTTTGAAAATTTTAAATATTTTTTAGTTCTTTCGCACCATCATTGTGCCATTGACTGTGGAGAGAGGCAACACACAAAATTTGGAAACATTTCGAAAAAGAATTCCTTTCTCCAGTGTTGGCCACCGTCCGCTCAAAGCACTATGAGCAGCAACAGTCGCCAATGGTCGGTATTTGCGGCGTTCTGCTAACGGTTCGAGCAATTACCCTAAACATCTCAATGTTTGATTCTTTCATTGAATTTTAATTGATTTTTCATCAAACGATTGATTCTTGTCAAACTATTGATTTTCCACTCTGACATCAAACTATTGATTTTTCTTCCATTTCCAGCTTCTTCTCAGTTCGGTGATCGGCATTTACATTGGCAGCGAGCTGAACGAGTCGCGAATCCGCGACGGCGTGATCAGCTTCAAGGGCGACTTCTACGGCCTCTACCACATCATTGACGTCACTGTGCGCCTGTTCATCTGGGTCCTCTGTTTTACGGTCAGCGCTTGAAACAAGTATTGCCAACAAAGTTCACGTCAAGATAAAAAAATATTTGACATTTGATGCCAAAATTTGCGCTGGTATAAGAAACGTCTCCGGTACGAAACGTCTCCCTTTTATTATAGGTACGAAATGTCTCCGAGCCTGACTTGCGGGCCCCACTGTACATGTCATAACTTTGTCCAGATTGGTCGGATCGGCCTAATTTTGGTACCATTCGACTCAGCTCGTCGAGGCGCGTCGAATGAGCTATAATTTGTCAATTTAAAATTACGTTTCGTACTGGAGACGTTTCGTACTGGAGACGTTTCGTACCGGAGACGTTTCGTAGGCTCGCCAAAATTTGCATCACAAGATCGGCATTTTGCACACCAAGACTTATTTGGCATTTTTGTACTTCAGGTGTTCGTGGCGCTGTTGCTGTACAACCAGCGTTGCTACGCCTTTTCACGGCTGCCCAACAAGCACACACTGGTCCAGCGTTACCAGTTCGCGGAGAATGTGCGCTCCAGTCGCCAACTGTTGGCCGTCGGGTGCATTGTGTTCGTGTGCAATTTGCTCTTCGACTTTGTCATGTTGCGGTGTGTACCAAATTGAAAATTGGATTTGAATTTAATTATCCCCAATTTTTAGCATTGCCTACAACAAGGACCATTTTGATGTGGAGTACTCGCAGGCATTCGATTTTGTGCTGGCCGCAGCGCTCAACGCCATCCCCATCGCGGCAATCGGGTTGGCTTACTGTTTGAAGCGATTGGATTAATTCGCTACCAAAAGTGGTTGAAAAAACTACCAAATGGTATTTCTTAAACTCAATAATACCCCCACCAAGGACAGCAGTAAATAGCTGATTCGAAGCGTCTCTCTAAGAGCTGTATGGAATGGTACCAAAATTAGGCTGATCTGACCATTCTGAACAAAGTTATTCAGCGTCAAATATTGATGCCAACATTTGGTAGCTTTTTCAACCACTTTTGATAGCCAATTAATCTTTTCCGATTTTTGAATGGATTTTTAGTGCCAAATCAAAATTTGGTTCATTTTGGCACCAAATTTATCGACCCTTTTTGGCTTCTCCCAGATTCCACGCGTCAATGTGCAGTGCGTTCAAGTCGCATTTTGGTGCCTGTTCCAGCTGGCTGCTGCCCAGTTGCCTTGGGTTCCATTCGCGCACAGTGTCGAGTGCCCAGGCACTCACCTTCGAGCACTCAGATGCAGCCGCCGCCCTGGCACGACGGCAAAAGTCGCCGCGCGCTCTGCTCAGCGGCCAAAAATTGATTTTCCATCGCGCCGAGGAGCAACAGGTGAATAAATGGGGATTTGTGAAATTTTGATTAATAATCGATTCAAGCAGTTCAATCAAGTAATTGATTTTCCGCCAAAATGCAGGTCTATTTCGAGGAGTTGCGCAAAAGTTGGGGCGATCGACGTCCCCATTCGGTGGGACGACGCTCCACCGACGCGTCCATGCACAAAATGGACAACACCTGTTTGGATTTGGAGCCCAATTTTGGCTCTCATCTGCGCCCGGCTACGCCCATTCTCGTCTAAGAGCGGTGGATGCTGGGGCGAAACATAAAAGCGTTTGTAAATTGAAAAGCGAAAAACAAGAATAGTCAGATTGAAAAATTCATAATTCACCAGTGTACAAATAAATGATTTGGTTCTTGTATTAATTATTGGCGCCAAATCAAAATTTTAACCTGATTTGATGATAATTCCAGGTTTCAGCTGTAATAGTTTTGCGCAATTCTTTACTCTAAAATTGCTGAATTTTATGTATGTAATTGATTGTCTATTGTCTTCATTGCAATGAGGTTTATGCTTTTCTTCTCACTCTTGGCAAATGCCAATCACCCAAGCTCTCCAAAATGGGTGAGTCCATTAACCAATATTTTTGGTTCCTCCCACATATGCATTACCACTCTGAAGCTCTGAACAGTCATTTCCAATTTCAAATCTCCTGCTCCATTCGCTTTGTATTTTCTCAACAAATTGTTCTTCATTTTTTATTTTTCACTTGACAGCGCAGACAATCGAAGTAAAAATGCGCGTCTTATTCATTGCATTGTTTGCCTGCCTTTTTGCGGCTTCACTCGGTTCACGCCCTAAACGCACATTGAGTGCAGAAGACGCAATTCTGCACTCTGTTCTGGCCGAGTCACTGCTTCAAACGGACGAAGAGGAACAAAGGCACATTGCACAGGCGATAGCCGAGTCCAAAAGAATGCACGAGGAACAGCTACAAAGAGAGGTAATTTTTTAAATAGTAATTTTAAAGGTCGTGTGGCTATTTCGCGATTGATTATCTCTTTGGATAGAGCACTCTTTATCTGAGCAGATTTGGACATCTAGTTGGTTTATTTGACGCAATTTGATGGGTCTTTCTTTGTCCCAAGTGATTTTATCAAATTAATCAAACCACCCAAATGGCTTGTTGACATGATCAGGCCGTCTGATCTTTCTATTCAGACTTGATCTGGCCCTTTTGTTACTTGATGGGGCAATCTGATCGCAGTTATTCCAGTCACCGATTTGTTTGAATTCATTTTTAGCACCAAAAGAAAGTGACTGAAAGAAATCGATTGGCAGCCGAGGAAGAGGAACGCGCCAAAAAAAGCCAGCGCGAGAGCGACGAGGCGTTTCGCGCCGATTTGGAGATGCGCGTGGCCCAATTGAAGCAGCGAATGCGCACGTGGAACCAACAAATGGTTGAGGCCGAAAAGCCAATTGGCCCTGAATTCAATTCAGAGCGGGAAGCGCACGCATTCAAAATGGACGTGGAACGACGCATTGCCAAGGTGTGCCGTGAAAGAGGGAATTGAATCAATTCTGTTTCGGAAAATATTAATTCGCTACCAAAAATGGCAAAAAAGTGACCAAATGTGTTGCCGTTGGTGGGGGTACTATTGAGTTTAAGAAATACTATTTGGTAGCTTTTTCAACCACTTTTGGTAGCGAATTAATCCACTCGCTTTCCGTTTTAGTTGCGCCAACAAACCGAGAGCCACAATGTGCGCGTTGATTTTGAGCATCGACTGAACAAATTGCGACGCGCAACAGCCAATTTTGATAGGAAACAGTTTGGCTAGACAAGAAAATGTGAAGAAAAATGAGTCAGGACAAGGAGAGCAGGGGATACAAGATATTTTCAGTCTTAGGGTAAAAACAGTTCATTCAATCTTCAAACCATTATTGTAAAACATATATCTATTTTCTATTGATTAGTTGAACAGTGATTTAGTGATTAGTCATTGATTAGTTTTTATAGTGATGCTATAGTTGTGATGTTGATAAACCTATTGTTGAGATGTTGATAAACTGATTGAAATTGGCTTCTAGTGTGGTGTACAAAATAGAAATTTGTTTTTTTTAACAATTTGAATTCATCTTTTATAAACCCTCAATTTTTAAAAGCTGCACGGAACGAATTAGGCTCTATTTCCTTTTCTCTTCACTCTTTACAATTTCCAATCTCCAAAGTTCCGAACTTCCGAACGCTTCTGTCACACACACAAATTTTACTTCACGCGCGCATTACGCAAGCCAAATTTCCAATTGGGTCTGTTGTGCAAACAGAAGTAAACCGTTCTCTGTTGGCCAATTATCCAGAAAGTTGAAGCGCCAATCTATTGCCGCCGATTTTGCCTCCACCAAAAAATTTGACGTGATCCCTTTCGTACCATTTTGTTTTTGGGTTTATTTAATTTGTTCAAAGCAATGTTACTTTTGTTTTTCGCAATTTTTGAAAAAAATCAGTTTTCAGGTAAACGAATGACTTGGATGCGCGTGTTGAGACCGCACAGACTCAAAAAAGCAGCGGCAGCGCTCACGCTGCAAATGACCATTTTGGTCAGCTGGGGCGTGCAGCTGACGCGAGAACAGGCCTACTATGGCTCCTCCTGTCCCGCTGGGATGACCATGGACGGATGTGGGTGCCAAAATTGATTTTTAAATCTAATCAATAATTATAAAAATATTTTTAAATCTGACTAATTAAAATTCCTTATTGAAAATTTCATTTTTCAGCCTGTCCCCTCGGCTTTTGCTTTTCCACCAACGAACGCTGCTACAGTGGCATTTGTTGTAAGTGAATAAAGCGAAAGGATCAAAGGGATTTTTAAGTCAAAATTTCAAGCCTTCAAATTTGAGCTATCTTGATTCATCTTGGCAAGAAGAATTCCAATGAGAATTGTAAAATACTATTTTTTTGCAGGCAGATATACGGGCACAGGCGTCTACAACGGACAAGTGTACTCCCAGTGTCCGGCCGGAATGACCAGCGATGGGTGTGAGAGACAGTTGACATTTGACAGCACTTTTATGGACGATGTGGCCATACTTATGGTTTGCAGCCTGCTACTACACTGGCTTCTGCTTCGATCCGAAGGAGCGCTGCGTGCAAGGCGTGTGCTGCCAGTACCAGCAGCAGAACACCGGCGTCTACCCCACCCAGCCAGTCTATCCCACCTACCCGCAACAGGGCATCTATCCGCAACAGGGCATCTATCCGCAGCAAGGCATCTACCCACAACAGGGCATCTACCCCACGCAAGGCCTCTACGGCGGCTACAGCGGCTATCCAATGGCAGGCGTCGGCTCCGTCAATCCGTACGCGGCAGCCAATTTGGGCTATGGCGCGGGAATGCTCGGCGGCGTCGGGCTCGGCGTTGGCAGTGCATTGAGCGGTAAACAACAAAAATTGATCAACTCATCAGTCATCGGAGATTGGGTCAATCTGAAGACCTTGAGCGTGTTCAACAAGATTAGCTTGATCAAATCAATTAGATCAACTTATAACAATTCAAACCTTCGACAGATCAGATCAGCTTTGATTCGATCAGTCATAGTCAATTTGGTTGAAAGCAATTTTTGCTAGATCAGTTCAATTCAGATCAAGTTTAGATCAGATGATGAGGATCAGATCAGGTTTATGGGTATCAACACAATTCGGATCAAGACTGATTTAGTCCTAATAAGATTCAGATCCCGATTGAGTAAAATCACACATTCCATAAAAATCACAGTTTTCGAGTTCAGGCTGCCGCGACTACTACGCACAATGTGCCATGTACGCGTCCTACTGCTTCTTCTCCTCCATTGCCGAGGCTTGCATGGGCTCGTGCGGACTCTGCGGTGGCACATTGCTCGGCTAACTCAACACATTTGTTGTATTCAGAATTTATCATTCACATTTCAACGAATCAATTTTCTATCATTAAACATCAAAAATGCCCAAACTTGACGTTTAATTATCGATGATACAAAGACTCAACAAGTTTTGATGTCGGAAAATCTGGATGTTGTCTGACAATTGCCGACAAGCTGCTCTTATAGGACAGTTGAATTCCCCAATACTCCCAGACTTTCCTTTGCTGTGCCAGTCACAAACCGTTCGCGCCGATAAGTAAAGGTCACGTTCCTTCATCCTCTGTTGTCGCATTATTGGGCGCCAATGACGCAAATAGATAATAGATGCCTCTGGAGGGGATATTTTTGCGCACAAAAAATGATTAATTGGCTGATCGCTCTACTTTTTGGGTACAAATATAAACAAAGTGACAGCAAGCAGCTGGCACGCTGCCGCACAAATTGCGATAAAAGTTAATGCATTATCTGCTCTTGAAATTATTTTTAGATATTCAGTTTTTCACAGAATTCCATTGGTGCCGATGAATCCTATTCTCTTAGTCGCCATCATTTTGATGGTATGTAAGTACTAAGTAATAAATAATAATGTAATAAAATGAAAAATTGAATTGTTCAACTTTAGTTTTCCGTTGAAGCCGATTACTATGCTACAGCAGCTCCAATTGCATCAAAAGGTTTGGGATTTCAATTTTTTATCACCCAAAACAATTTTTGAGGCAATTTTCTGGCGCGCCACACACGCCAGTCAGGCCAATGTGGCTGCTACAACGTGGTCTATATTTTGAGTTGGCCCCCGTACGGATGCTACCGCTGCCGATGGGCCTTTTGGAAATGAGTGGACGATTGGATAGATGTTCATTTTTCAAATTTTTGATACAATTTATCAGTCCCTCAGTTCACAGTCGCAGTTTTTCGGTAGAAATTGGCGACTTTTCTGTTTTCTCCTTTTACTATATCTTTTTCCTTCCTCAAATACCACATTAATCTTCCCAATTTCAATTCATTTTCTTCTCCCAGGCCAACAAAGCCTTTGATAAAAAATTGCAAAAGTGTAATAAGGCATGAGCATAGCGACGCCTGTTCGAGTTGCAATGTTGGTACCTATGGGAGTGTGTACTCGAGCCGTAGAGCCCAGCGCGCGTAGCTAACCGGGTCGGTCTTTTATCTTTTTCCACCCCATTCGCCTATGCAACTCCACCACTCATTTATATAATGCTTTCGCATTGCCTACACTTCTGCATGCCCTAACAGCAGAGCCAGCACCGGACATCTCTCCTCCTTTGGCATAGATTGTTGTGAATGCTCAGAGAAAGAGACCCGTAAGGGACATCATTCGGCTAGAGAATTCTTCTCTAGGTCGCCGCCTTTGGTCTAGGCAGCCCCTCCCTTGTCTCTGACCCAATGAAGCGAATACTACCGGCTATACCTAGCAAACGCTCGACCACTACTGGAATAGGAGACTCGCTCCCTACCAGTGCTGTGCTTTTTCAAAATTTCGGCTCCGGCTCCGCTCCGGGCTCCGGCCTTTTTCAAAATTTCGGCTCCGACTCGCGCGTATGCGCCGCTCGCTTATATAGATAGCGAAAATTCCCTTTGCCATTAGTAGACGGGGGCAACGCTGAGCGTACTCTCTCGTCCATTCCTCTCGCTTCCCTGCCATTGCCTGGGATGAGATCTCGGGTCGGGAAAATGAATGTAACTTTCTAATAAGGGAAAGTGGGATCAGGCTGATTCTTTTTGCACTCGATAGAGGAGATATTAGAGCACTTGGGCAAGCAAGTGCAAATCCAATCAGATCAAAGAATTGAAGTGATTTGGTCGATCAAATTTTTCTTTTAAATAATCATTCAAATTTTTAGTGCCTAAAATAATCAAATTTAGTGCCTAAAATAAATATTCACCTTATTTGATCTACCATATCCATAATTAAATTCAGTTTTTCAGCTTGAAATTCGATTTTTCTACCTAGCGCCCATCAGGACGACCGCAATGAGTTGGTTCTCCGCACTGCCGAATGCCGACAAGCTGAATCAGTTGGCCAGCTTCGTGCAGACCGCCAACGAGGCAGTCTCCACCTTCAACCAGCTGCGCCAGCAATTCGGGGTATTGCACAAGAAAAAACGTAAATCAGCCAGTATCGAGGTTTTCTAAAATTCTAAGATCTAAAAATTTGAACTAGGATAAAAAATTTAAATTTTGAAACAAAATTGTAATATTCAGTCGGTGGACACCGGCGAGCCATCGATGCAGCGCGGTTTGAATGAGCTCACATTTGCGGAGCCGGACATTGGCGGCGCTGCCAATCAGAACTTGTACGAAGGGTTCGACCGCGAGGTTTGACAGTCACTATTTAACTTTTAGATGCAAAAACAAAATTACTAATGTCATTAAGTCATTATAAGTAGCTCTATTTGAGATTGAAAAGATAACGCTTTCATCTAAAGCCAAAGTCATGGATAATCATTAAATAGCATGCTAATGGATAAGCTCAGACTATTCAAAATATTGCTTAATATTATGCTTTTTAAAAAACATAATATGGATCTTCGGATCAATGAATGACCAATCTAAAAATCGTAAGCTAACCTCTGATTCTCAGTAAATAAATATGTAAGCCGGACCATTTCACAGATTTAGATTATCAAAGATCAAATAAAGGCTAAGAGAGTAAGTACCAACTACCAATAAATCAAAATTTGAGCAAACCAAAGATTTAATGTTTTAAGCTTCAACACATAATACTCATTTTGTCTTCAGTTTCTGAAGAAGGTGGCGCTCGAGTCACCGGTGCTTGTGCAGAGCGCCCGCGAGACTGACGGCTGTACTCCGTTGCTGTGCGCGGTCAAGCGCAGCTCACTGGACGACGTGGTGCTGCTGCTTGCTTACGGTGTTGACCATCGCGCGGCCGATTTTAATGGCAACACCGCTCTCCACCATGCAATCATGGTAATCCTTAATCAACCAAGACACCGACATGGAGTGCTCCCCAGCTAGTACCCAATAAAATTTAAATTGGTTTTTCGCATAGCCAGACTCTTCTGGCCAAATGGGTCACATATTTTAGCCTAAGTTTAGAAACCTAAGCATAAAGTCTAAACGTTTAAGCATAAGCTTACGTCTAATTAGCATAAGATTAAGCTTATGGCCAATGAAATGAAAACTGAAAATATTATTAACAGTGAAAAACTTCCCTATCATATCATAGGTATTGCATATATGTATTAAGTAGTATATTTTATATTTTGTCTTATTTATTATTGAGTACTATAGTTGGTTGACCCCAGGGATCATGGGCGCGAATAGGCGAATGCGAGCAGTTCAGTGTTCAGTCATTAAAATTGGAGAAAGTTGAAACAGTTTATGATTTATGGCCAAGAGCATGTGCACTAAGCCACTATAAACATTGGCAAGTAATCAAAGTAATCACACACATTCTATTTCCGCCAGGCCGGCTCAACGCGCATTGTGAAGCTGTTGCTGTGCTTTGGAGCCGACGCGGATGTGCCCAACAAGGCGGGCAAGTCGGCGAGCGCACTCAAAATGAAGTGAGCATTTGCATGAAGCAGTTTATCGAAGAAAATTTCAGCGCCGAGTTGGCCGAAATCATCTCGCATCAACGCGTCTGGAACCAATACGGCGTGATCTCAGCCAAAACGCCGAAAGCGCAGCCTGAGCTGGAGCAACGATTGGCCGAGGCGCAACAGCAAAGGCATGCCAAGAAACGGGAATTTGATGGGATATCGATTTTTGGCAATGACTCAAGCATTTCTTTTTAAAATCCAAAAAATATTCAATACTTGCATAGTGATTTTTAAAAAGTGCATTCAGGTCTTTGCATCACCAGCAACAGAAGTTGAAGGCAGGACAGCCGAGAGGTCTGCGCTTGCTTTCGCTGGACGGAGGCGGAGTGAAGGGACTCGTGCTCATTCAGGTGAGAGCAAAAAATTTGCTTAGAATTTGATTTATAATTTTCTGCGTTTCACAGATTTTGCTGGAACTGGAGCAGCTGGAAGGCGTTGAGAATAAGGGCAAAAAGCAACAACGGAATTTCGTGCAGCGCAACTTCGATTGGCTGGCCGGCACAAGCACTGGCGCGGTAAAAATTCAAAAGTTCTACTATTTATTATTCGATTAATCAATTTTTTAATCAGAAGTAATAGTTGTTTTTCTTGAAATTGTTTTATTTGTCTTAGATTTTGGCACTCGCATTGGCGGATGGTGCATCTCTTCGGGACTGTCTGCGCCTCTATTTGCGCCTCAAAGACGAAATTTTCAGGTGGGAATAGAAAAATAATAAATTAATCTATATTTTAATTGATATTGTGGCTTTCAGTTCGCCATTGCGTCCATATAAATCGGAGCCCATCGAACAATTTTTGCGCGACCAATTCGGCGAACATCGCAAAATGGCCGATTTGCGCTGCGGGAAAATGAAGTGAGCGCAAAAAATGGTTTTTAGGCACTTGACAAGTATTAATTTTTTTCAGCGTGTTCGTGACAGCTACCAGGGCGGAGCAAATTCCCCTGAAATTGATGCTCTTTCGCTCCTATCGTTCCCCGTTCTGCCATTCGGGCGCACAGGCAGCTGACAAGGTTTAATGTATTTGAAATTTTTAAATTTATTTTTCTAAATTAGGTTTGCATTTGGCGTGCAGCACGTTGTTCCAGCGCAGCGCCCACCTATTTCTCCAGTGTTGACGGCATCATGGATGGAGGTTTTTTTTTTCATATGAATAAGAAAAGTTTTGGAAACCAAAAGTTACCCGTGACCTCCTGGGGAGTTTTGGTATCAATTTTCCCAGGACTGAAGTTAAAAGTCTAATTTTTTTTACAATAGACTTGTCTAATCATACCCCTGGTTCAATCCAATTTTGGGGTTTTCATCTCAAGAATTGAAAATGTAAGTATGGCATAGCCATCAAAAAGATAGATCCTCTGATCACTCTTATAATATAACATTTTTCATTCACCAGGTCTGATGGCTAACAATCCGAGCATTTCACTGCTGCGCGAAGTATACCAGCATAATGCAGCGCGACAAATGAATTTGGTATTTTAAATTAAAAAAATATGTAATAATTTTTTAAATGTTTCAGATTCGAAGTGAAGAACCGCCGAAAGAGTTGGGCGTTATGCTTTCACTGGGCACCGGACGTCAACCCAGGGTATGGACCAGACATGGATGTACAATATATAATCGCATTTATCCATTTTTGGTGCCACTGTCGACCACCGACGTGGTGCTCTCAGCAAATTTGCATCACGTGATGCAGACGGTGTCCGCTCTGTCCAACCTGAAGTCGATGCTCGTGGAACAGGTCAACCGAAAAATCAATCTCAGAAATAATACTAAATGCATCAACACACATATTTATCAAAGCTCCTGATCCAATCAATTGATTGATTAAGCAAATTATCCCAAGTCGAATCAATTGATCTTCGGAATTCAATGTTCAATCAATTGAATGAATCGAGGTAGCTGGTCTGAGGCGATTGATTGCTCGCAATCATATATAAGCTAACGTATTTGATCGTATCAAGTGATCGGAAGTGAACCAATGCCCAATGAATCAATGCTCAATTCGTTTTCGTTCTCAGTTGGCCACGTCGGACGGCGAAGTGGTGGAGACGGCGCGCATGTTGTGCCACGAGAAGGTAGTGCCCTACTTTCGGATGACGCCCAATCTGCACAAGGACATCCAACTGGACACAGTGGACAACAGTACACTGGTGGACATGATGTGGACCACAAAGGCAAGTGTCTCAGTGGGTACTAATGTAGACATAAACAGACGAAACCTCATCTTTTGGTTCCTTTTTCCAGCAACAGTGCCAGAATTAAAAAATAATTTCGATTTTTAATTTTTGGAATTTTCTTCATTTCCCCCATTGGGCGGGGAATGGCATTGCCAAAAAATGGGCCATAGTTTCATTCGAGAATTGCAAAATGTGGTTTTTCTGGACAAATTTGGGCCCCTCTTTCAGGGCCCAGTGCCAAAATTCAAAAACAATTCGATTCTGAATTTTTTGCAATTTTCATTGCTTCTTCTATTGGATTGGGGGATAGAGAGACGTAGGTTGACAAATGGAATCCAATGTTGCAGGTGTACGTGCGCGAAGAGTGCGCCGAGGACGTGCACGCGTTGCTCACACTGTTGCGCCAATTTGAAGCGGCTTGATTGGGCACACAAATGGCACAAAAATTGACGATCGCTCTTTGCCATTTGCATAATTTTAAGACTTTAAATCGCGCCTTTTTGCCATTTTCTATACATATTCTATGCGGCATTAGCTATAGCTTCTATGTTTTGATTTTGAATGTAATTTTTATCAACAGTTATGTGCAATTTTGTCTATGAAATACGATTTACAATTGAAATACTAAAAGGAGATTTAGCAAATTTATACATGATTCATCAGAATTCGATTATTGCACTGATCGGAGCGGATATTTAAATTTTATATCAGAACCAATTTTGTAGAACGGCACGTGAAATGAGCTCATTTCATTTTTGCGATTACACGACTCAAACCTTCAAAGTCACTTGCCATTTGGGCACATTTCAGTTCGCACAATTCGCTTCTCGCGCCACTGTTTGCCCATCTGCCCTGGGCCCGGATGGCTGCTCTGCTCGACTCCCGTTGCGATGGAATGACGGATAACTTTTTGGGACCGGCGGCTGTCCCAACTTTGGAACAGAAATTGCGCAACAGCTTTGGTGAGTGAATTGAATTTCCAAAAGTTGGCCATTTGGTGCACCCAAGAGAACGCCGAAACTATTCTCCGCCCAATAAATGCGCGTCAAAGTGTCGTCGATGTTCTTCATGTTTCGTGTCGCCATTTTCGGCGCCTTCTTCCTGACTGCGCGGGCACAATGTCCCACCGGCTGGGAGGTGGACGGCCACTGCCAGATGACCGGCATTTGTGTGGACCCGCGCGAACAGTGCATCTCCGGAAGCGTTTGTTGTGAGTTGATTTTTGGAAAAATCGATAGAAATTGTTGACAGTCGGGAGATCGAATTATTGAGAGCTGATGATAAAATATTCACTTAGCTTTATGTCTATTGGAGATTCCCGCTTTCAGGCCAAATCTCCAGAACGCAGTATTCGCAAACGACTAAGCAGAACCCGAAAACGGGCATGATGGAGACAAATTGGTGTCCGATTGGCTCCTACAAGGACGGGAGTGGGTTTAACTCAATTTCTCGAATTAATTAAAAATGGGAACTAAATCCATTTTTAATGATAATTTGAATTTTGCAACAGGCTGCAACGGGATCAAATTTTTCTGCGTGGACACCAGCGAGACCTGCGTGAACGGCCAAGACTGCTGTAAGCGGGCGTTGGTTCGAAAAAATAATATATAGTCCTAAGTGCTTATTCTACAATAGAAGTCGGCCGATACAAAAATTGAAAAGGAACATAACCACAACCAGTTTTTTTCTGTTCCAACTTATTCTGTTCATCTGTTCTGTTCACTATTCCGAACCTAAAAGGAGAACAGATTACAGTTCTAGCTTAGAACAATAACAGAGGAACAAATTAAAAAATGATGGAAGGAAAAACACTGGCCGTGGCGTTGACAAAATCTGAAAACAAATCCTGCATCAATTTGTAAAATCACATTCCCAGGCGAAAAAGGCAACATTCCAACCACCGGCAGCGGCTACAACCCATATCAAGGCACAACAACGTGTTCGAGCTCAACCAGTGGCCAAGGCTCTTGCCCGATCGGAATGTGCCAGGACGGAAGTGGGCCATTTTTGATTTTTTTAAATATTAACCGGCAGTTGTTTGCGCTATCCAGCCTAATTAGAGCAAGCAAACCCTTTTTTGTGTCAACCGATTTTTGTCTTTTTTGCCAGCTGGCCGGTATTTTAAGAATCTTATACGCTTTAATAATTTTTTACTAATTGGGACCTTTTTAAAAAGTTTTTTGCCATCTATCATATTTTAAAATTTAATCGCCGAGTGTCACTGTAGACAGTCCAGATATATAGATCTGAACCAAAAATGTTAAAAGAATTTATTCGTTTTTACAATTTTCGTATTAACAATGTAGCATCAACAGCGGGAGTACGGGAATAATTACTAATTTTTTGCGCGTTCAAAATGAGGTAAAAATTGACACATAGAAATTAACAAACTGACTAGTAGTTCTTTTGGGAAATAATTGTTGACGAATATTTTTTGTCGTAGAATATTTTAATTGAATGCAGAATGCGATTTGGATGAGCAAGTTTGTGTTCATTTTGTGCACTCTCAAGCCCTCAACATTGCTTTCGTTTTATTGCTCTCGCTGCTCCACTTGTTGCTGTTTCCACTTGACTTCCTCCTCTGAAAGTCAATTTAAAAGTTGGGACTGAGATTTGTTGTCTGTGCTGCTTGAACTTGTGGTTTGTGGGTGGTCCACCAAGTTCGAGCAGTACATGCCTCATTTTTAATTAATTTGCCTTGGACTACTCCAAATTGATTGCTTAATGTGAACTGCTTGAATTTGATGGACTGTGAATTGTTGATATTATGAACTGCTTGAACTTGATGGACTGGGATTAGTTGATATTGTGTTCTGCTTGAATTTGTTGGGCCACAAGTTCTAGCTGTACAGCACCCCAAATTCATGTGCCAGTACCCATTGCGGTGGTCAGGGAGGGCGTTGCGTCGCGACTCTGGCTCTTTTTGGAGCGGGACAGCGAGCGTCGGACGCGTTCCACAATGCGTGAGCTGATCCCCTTGAAGGGGTTGCGACCGCCGCGAGGCAGCGTCGACGGCGCATGCGGAGGCATTTCAAACGGCGGTTGCGAAGACGGCGATGCGATGCTATGGTGCTGCAAATGCAAATTTAGGCGCAAAACATCATTTTTTCTTATTGACAGCCGAAAATTCTCATTTCTCTATTGCCATTCGGAGGCAATGCGAATAAATCTTGTGCTTACCTTTTCTTTTTCCGACGTCTCCATTGAGCTGGACTTGGCGAGCAGGCCGAACAGGCCTCGATTGCCCGACTTGATTCTGGAATGAATTTTTTTACTCAAAAACATGCACTTTTTGAACGCCACTTTTTGCGCTTTGGCTCTTCACTGTGGTGTGCCTGGATCTTCTCGAAGGACTCGAAGGCACGTGCCATCTGGCGCACCGAGGGTTGCTTGCCGCGCGACAGCTCTTCCCGGCGGATGCGGAAGAGAATGTTCGTGCCTGGTTCGAATATCAATTGAAAAATCAAAAAATCGATTTTTATTTTTTTTCGACCTGCACTGCCGGTGCGCCGGTATTTTTGTTGGACGTCCTCCTCGCTGCCAAAATCGCCGTCCTCCAGCGCCACGGAGGCGGCCGCCATTCGGTGCTGTTGCGAAACGCTCTGCATTGCGCTCGAGTTGAGCTCAATTGTGCGCGAGTGCAACATTGGATTGGCTAAAAAATTGATAATTTGAAAATAAGATTTGATAGAATTCACCGTTGTTCCGCCTAGCATGGGTTGCCATTTTGACGGGTGAAATTGACCGAGTCATGAGCTGTTGCTGTTCGCCCGCATCCAGCAGTCTGCTGTCCCACGTCGTGTTGTCCGTGAAACAATTCTCCGTCAGCGAGCCCAACGAGGGCGACTACAAAACGTATAAAGTAAAGCTCGAGCTTGAGCCGTTTGTTTTTGTCCAAGTACTGCTCCAAATTGATGGGGGGAATATTGGTGCCCGCAGACCAGACATTCCTTGCATTTGGCGGACAAAGTGGGTCAAGTACTGCTTGAATCAGACCGACAAAGAATGGATCTACTGCTCGAACCAAAGTTAATTCAAGTACTCTTTGAACTCGATGGGAAAAATTTGTTCAAGTACTGCACAGATTGGGCAAATAATGGCCATGCAAAGAAAGTACTGCTTGAACACGATGGACTGAACAAAATTTTGTGTTCTACCTCATATCCCTTGGGCACTCTTGCATTCAAGTGGTTGTTGTGATTTCCTGGGACAGTGCCTCCTCGCCGTTCGGCCAGCTCGCGCTCCAGGCTACTCAGCTGTGTGTTCAGGCGTTGCACTTCGGCCGCATACTGGCGCTGGTATTCCCTGGAATGGGGCAAAATATAACTCACATTTTGATCATTCTTGTACAAATGATCATTTGTTCTTCACTGATCAATACTGATCAACGATCCATCAACTGATCTGACGTCATAAAAATCGGATGACATGCCTGTACTGGCGCTGTAGTGATTCGGCCGCCTGCAGCGCGTTGTCCGCAATCCGTTTGTAGTCCAGCCGCGACGGCTTCGGCGACGTGGTGTGCTGCTCATCACCGCAAGGCACAGAGCCGTTCTGTGCGCATTTTTAAGACATTCAGCGAGTGCGCCAAATATGATCATCTACCATTTTTGTGGCCGCTCCAATCGAGTCGGCGATGAGGCGCTCTCGCTCCGCCATCCACTGGTCGCGTTCCGCGCGATGCTTGAAACAGATAATTAGAGAAGTAGAGAGAAATGCAAAAGATAACGTTTCGCTCGCCAATCAAAAACGATAAGAATTGTCGTTTTGCTCTTGGCGCGAAATAAAGTAAATAGCAGAAAGGCGTTATAGGGCTAGAGAAAATTGAGCTGAGAGAAAGGTTAAAATTAGAGGGTTAGAGAAAGAGAAAGTCATTCCAGTGCCTAAGTATATGTTCACACCTGCTCGCGTTGTGCCCTCAGATCGGCGAGTTCCGTCTCCAGCGCGCGTTTTTGCTGCTCCTCGCGAGTGCCGATGGGCAGTGGTCGCGCCAACCCATTACTGCGAGACGACAGCGAAGACGGCTCGTCGTCACGTTTTTGCAATTTGGCAAACTGTTCACGCAACTGCTCTTCCAGACGCGCCTTCTCCCGCATCCAGCCAATCTCCTTTTGCTGATGAGTTCGACTCATCTTTTCTGAAATTTCCGATTTGTACTGTATGAACTTGGTACTTGATGGATTGATATATTTCTGATTGAACTCTATGAACTTGGCGAACTACGATTACTTGATTATACTGCTTGAACTTGTTGGATTAATTTGTTGGTTGTACTCCTTGAACTTGTTTGGAAGTCCGTCCACAAACTCAAGCAGTACACACGCACAAATTGCACGCACCCAGTTGCTGGACGGCCTCGTCGGTGCGCTTCTTGAGTTGCATTGCGTCCGCCTGGACGCGTATGCGCTCCTGCTTCATGTCTTTGCAACGTTGCTCCCACTTGGCGGCGCGTTCCGCTTCGCGTTCCAGCTCACTTGCGCGCGCGCGGGACGCGTTCAGTGCGACGCTGGCGTCAATAGCGGCAGAATTCAGCTTGTCCATGAGGGCTCGCTGCTCGGCTAACGCAGTGTCGAGCGCCTCGCGCTTGGTGCGCTCCTCTTCCGCGCGCCTTCTCAACTCGTCCATCTCCAGCGCACGCTGTGCTGTCTGAATTCAAACACATCAAGGCATGTACTGCTTGCACTTGATTGTCCAGTATCCGACCGCTTTTGAAGCTTATCTTATCAAGATTTTTCCAAAAACTTTCTTGCAAGGATTTTCAATTTAAAGCGCCAACCCACTTTTTGATCGTCCGCTACGTCCAGTTGCCGCGTTTTTTGCGCCAATTCCCTCACCAATGTGTCTACGCGTGCCTGGAGTTCGCTGTTCTTGCGCCTCAATTCGTCGTCCGATTTGGTCGCTTCCCCAATTGGTTGGCTGACGCCCTCTGCGCTCGCGGATCGCGCCCGCTCATTTTCCTCCTCTCGACGCGTGGGCCTAAAAGCACTGATCAGTGCGATAAATTGTTTCGAAAAATTGATCGATTTGATCGCCCCAGTACCAGATCAGTATTTACTAATGATCAAACCGCCGATCAGTCCCAAGAATGTTTTGAATTTGACTCTGGATGTCGTCAAATCGAATTATGGCTCATCAAACACGCTGGCAATGAAATTTCCATTTTCTGCGCAATGCATACCGCAACAGGCGACGCGGTGCCGGCGGTGTGCGCGGCGAGTCAGCGTGTCCGCCGTCGCTGACGCTACGCAGCATGGCGCCAGAGCGTCGCGAGAGCAGCAGCTCGTTCGGCACCGACTTGGTCATCTGCTGCTGTTGTACGTCGTTGTGCCGTTCCGCCAGTTGCGTATAGCGCGACAACAAGTCATCGTTCTCGTGCTCCAAATCCTGGGGAAAATATTTTCAAAATTTTCCGGCAAAGATTTTTTGTCATTTTTTACAAAGATTTTCATTTTTGGCGAGTCTATAAATTGTCCATTTAAGTACATGCAATCGCTGACGAGTGCGCTGCAGATCGGCCTCAGTGAAGCGCAACTGCTCTCGCAAGTCTGCCTCGCGTTCCATCGTGTCGCGCACCTCTTTTTGCAAATCCTCAGACGACTTGCTTGCGTCCAGGCGCGTCGCCAATTCACCCGAACTGCGACTTTTCTGAAAAAAAATTATTTAAGATAAAAAAAGAATTTCTACCGTTTGTTGCTGCTCTTTGCTGGTGCGCGCCTCTCGCCATCGATTCTGAGCCAACAGTTCGCGTACTTTCTCCTTCTGATAGAACAACTCGTCCTCCAGTTTGTAGCTAAAAGACATTTTTTAATTTTTGAAAATCTCAATTTTTCACCGTTTTTCCTCGGCCGCCTCCAACTCCTGGTGCAGCTTGATGGACACCTCTTTGGCCACTCGCAGCTCTTGCTCGAGGCCGGCCACCCGGGGACTGGTCTGCTCCAGCATTTCCTCCTCCGCCTCTGTCTCTTCCCCACCGGTGGTGGGTGTCCTGCGATCTCGCAGTTTGCCAGCCAACAAATTGTTTTCGGACTGGTAAGAAATAAAATTTTAAAAATTAAAATCAAACCCACCTGCAATTGATCCCTTTGGCGTTCCGCTTTGCGCAGCTTGAACTGCAAAATGCGTCCATTTTTGGCGCTCTGCTCCAATTCTCGTTGCAGCTCTCTGCAAAAAAGGCATATATTTTGCTGGATCTTCTGATCCGATTGCGTCCTTGTGTTTGTCGAGTGTTTTCTTCGTGTCCCAACCGTCAAATATCCTAACCGGTCCCAACCGGTCAAATGTCCCTAAGGAAAGGAATTCTTTTTGCGATCTGAGAGGACCAAAGAAAGAGTTCCTTTTTGTTTTAACGTGATCGTATTTATATCCTTTTTTCAACCTACCGGAACTGTTCAATTTCCTCCACTCGGCACTGGTCTTGCATTTCCTCGATCTCCTGCTGCAGCTCTTTGCGCTCGCGGCGCAACTGCTCACACTGGGACTCGCTCATTTGGAGGCGTTCCCTCAGTGCACTGCCATTGCTGCTCGCCGCCGCGTTGTTGTTCATCGCATCCGAATTGTCCAATTCGGGGGCCTGGAAGCGGATTTTTAAAATTAAAAAAATAATTTCAAAAGTTAGCACATGCTTTTGGCAAAATTTTGTAGATAGATAGAATGAAATGACTCCAATTTTGGATTCACTGAATCTGGGCATTGCGCTATAGTCACGCGATGTTTCCTAGGCGAGAGCCAACCAGGAGGCTTAGAAGCATTTGAATGAATAAGAGAATGCAACAAATTGCTGAAAAGCGCCACTTTAGAGTTGCAATTTTTAGGTGAAATGGTAAAATACGTTAGTAGGAAAAGTGATAATAGTCAAAGTAAAGTGACCACCTATCGATAATACTTTTTGATCAGTCCCAGATCAAGCAAAAAAATTGTCTAGCAAGTTTGCAATTACCTTGGCTCTGGTGCCGCTGGCGAGCAGTTCGCTCTTCAGTGCGCTGTTCTCCTCGCGATACTCAGCCACCAGCAGTTCCATCTCGGCGAGCGCCTCTTCCAGCAATTTGCCGCGCTCTGGCTCGCCCATCGCCTTTTGCTTGTCCTTGCCTCCGCCACATTTGCGCTTCAGCCACTCTGTCCAGCGCTTGCGCTCATGCCTGTGAATTAAAATGTCAACCATGCGTCAAATAAAAATTCATTTTCCTGACCTGTAGCGGCGACACTGCTCTTGCAGTCGCTGGTTCTCGCCTCGCAGATGCGCAAACTCAAGTTGATTCTGAAAAATGCCAGAATGCATCAAAACCGATAAAATGTTGAATCGCAAAATCCCACAAATTCCATTGCGGTCGGGGTGAGTGCGCGCGCGTCCAGTTCGTCCGCGAAAAAGTGGTGGTGCCCATTGCCCTCAGTGGGCGTCAGATAGGGGTCGAAGAAGTCGTCGTCCAGCGGCGGACTCTTGCCCGTCTTGAATGACTCCGCGTATGACGCCGAGTTCAGACTTTCGATGGAACGGGCACTGCACAAAAGCAAAAAACGGACTAATTGATTTTGCGCGTTTAGATTCGATTTAAAAAAATCTATTCCTAGAATTCGCATTTGTCTAACTAGCCACCCAGAAGTGCCCCCAGGCACTTCCAAGTTTTATAAGTCTCTTCCTGATCAAATTGGATTGATTCAATTTTTTGATTTGATCGAAACGGAATGTGTACACGTTGAATTTCATTGTGCGCTTGCCTGAACATTTCGGTGGTATCACCGCCAGAGGCAACGCCGGCAGAGCGTGCAGTCTTATAGGAGGAGAGCGAAAACAGCTCCAGCTCCTCCTCTTCGTCTGCAAATGAAAAATTGTTAATTTTGATTTTAATTTTGAATATTTTAAATATTGATTTTTGGACTTTTTTTCTTTCTCTGGCCGGCGGGCAAATTCAATAAATGAAAGGCAAAAAATAGTTGGACAAGTGGCGTCTCATTTTTCCACGAAATAAAATTGAAGAGGCTAAGACACTTCGACAGTTGTCGCGAAACCCATAGATCATGGGCCATTTAGATGTCTGTCAAAAGATATTTTTGGAATAATTTAAAAAAAATAAATATTGATTAAAAGTATTATTTTTAATTATGATTAAAAATATTTTTTACCGCTCCCCCTTTTGTTGGCGTTCGTATCGAGGCGCTCTCTGCTTGCGCTGAAGCGACTCTCGCCCATGAATTGCCACCCGTTGTTGTTAGAGGCGTTGCTAATTGACGCCTTTTTCTCGCACACAGACTTGGAATGGCCTGCAAAAAATGAACTTTTTGAATTTTTTGATTTATCATTTTTTAATATTTTTCTAAAAATTAACCTAAACTGATTTGACGTTGTTTGGGGAGCAGAACGGTTGTTGTGGAGGACGCCTTGGACACATCGGAGCCACTGGGACTGGTCGGCTCAACTCGGGGCGCACTTTCCGCGGACTTTTTTCGCTCATTTGGGGGCTTAAAATTATTAACTTATTAAGTACTTTATTAGGTATTTTTATTTTTAATTTTTTTCCTTTTTACCTCTTTCTCCAATGGCGGTGGCCTTTTTGTGTCTCGTGCCTCGAACACAACTGGCTGTGAGCCATTTTTTTCGCTCTTTGCCTTTTTGATTTCGTTCGACTTTTGCGGCGTGTACATTTGGACCACCACTTCAGTGCATTGTTCCGCCGGCTCATCAGCGGTCACGTTTTCCTGTAAATTGGGCATATTTTTATCTCTTGTATTGCCTCAACTGAAGCGCTAGTGTGCACGTACAGCTTAAATTTGATGAACGGACAAAAAATTAGCCAAATGGTGTCCAAATAATTTGAATCTTCTGCTGACTAAAATTGGAGAAAGTACTGCTTGAAATTCATGTGAATTAAATTAGATTTTTCCGGATGCATACTGTTGTATGCCGTAGCCAAGTAGGCTTTTTAGTCTAAGCCATGGCACGCTTAGCTCAAGTTTAGCCTATGTCTAAGGCTTGAAGGTGCAAATGTGAGACAACCTCCTTTGGCTTGTGGCATTCCAAATATATTACCGTGTTGTTATTGTTGTTGTTGTCGTTGTTCTGTTTGGGCGCTGCCGCCGTGGGCTTGGTGGTCACTGTGGTTGAGGGAATGCTCTTGGTGCGTTTCACGGTCACGTTGGGCGCCCGCAAATTGGAGGATCGACCAGCGCTGGATTCATCGTTGTTGTGCCTTGTGGACGACAATCCAGCATGCTTTTCCCTGCAGAGTGCCGTTTGAATTTTGAACAAAATTTTTTGGGCGAATTTTTAACACGCATATATTGGCCAAATGATCAAAATCTGATCTTTAGTTAGGCCCTAGCAAATTCCGAGTTTCCAATCTTAATTGAGCACTGAACATGTCAGAACAGTATTGGAACCACTAGAACGAGGGCAATTTTCCAACCAGATCAGTTCATCGGATCAGTTGGTTCTGATCAAATGTGTAATAATAATAAGATGGAAATTATAGAGCCATTGGACAAGTTAATCGGACAAGGGTTGAAGCCAAAAAATGCATTGATTAATTTGGACCTGAGCCTGAAGCAGCGCTTGCAGCGGTCGCGTAAATAGTTCTGCGGCTCGAAGCCGGCGCACTCCGGGTCTTCGTTGCCCATTCGGCGAGTGCGTGCCGCGGCCCGCGACGTCAATCCCGCGCGAACTGCGGTGGCGGTACTAGTGGGCTTTTGAATGGGCGCTGAAAACGGCAAAAAAAATTGTTTTCAAATATTAAGGCCAACGATTAAATTAAAGTACAGCAATATTTTCCTGTATTTTTTGGAGAGTAAAAAATTAGAAAATTTTCTTTTGGACCTAAAGAATGCGTATTGCGTCGCATCTTTAAATTAGTGAAGGGTTTTGACAGACAATTTGCTCGGCCCAATTACTTATTACACAAATTAAATTTATCCGAGATTGAAGACTGAAGAGCAATGACTGATGAGTCGTCCTAGGTATTTGGTTTAGGAGTGTGACGGGCACTTTAGCCGCTTAAAGTTTTAAACTAATATTTGATTTGAGTTGACGCATTGACACATATTGGAGTCTCCGCTGAGGTTCGGGCATTTTTTGAGTTAGCGAAAATTTTTATTGTTAAAAAGCAGTAAATTAGGATGAAAAGAATCATTTAAAAATTGAATAAAATATTAAAATCCCCAACAATGGAAATGGGGAATTCGTCATTGTGCCCTTTGGGCGCCCCCCAAAGGGCAAACAGAAAATGTTGACGGAAGGCCGAATTTCGCGGGTGCCGCTTTAATCTATCGATTCGCACAATTCCCGTGTGCCCGCTGGGCCCCATCCGAGGGCAACTCTTCCGCGGCGGAATTGGCCAAAAGTGACAAAAAATAATAAAATAGCGATTTTGCCAAATTCTAAAAATATGTAAGGTGTTCATTTTTGAAATTTTGAGGGAGTCTCAATCAAATTTGGCTTGCCACACTTGGGCGGAAGTCAAACGGCAGTTCTAGGCGCGACGCTTTTGAATGGGCCCAATTTGGATTGGCACGCATTTTTTACATTTTCGTTCGTCAATTTTTTGCGTTTGAATGGGTCCAATTTGGTGCTCCATGCGCCACACATTTTTTTATTTTTTGCGGATTTTTTTACCAAAGTATTTCTTTTTCTAATACACTTAATCTAATCAGCGGATATTTGCGAGGAAATGTGTAAAATTGTGCTGGACTGCTGAGAGCTGAAGCAGCAAATGGCCTTCCCCATTGGCCAATTTGCACCATTCTCTTCTTTGTGTCGCTCAAAGTGATTGAGCAGAGGGGATTTGGCTCGAAAATTGGGGGAAAGAAGCAATGGCCAAATGAATTAAGCGGCCGAGCGAAGAGAGACGGCGGTCCGAGGCCCGACCAGACTACTCCACTCCACCTGATCAATCAATAGAATGGGCCATTTTGCCAATTATTGGCTGGGAAAAGGGTAACATGTTTTTAATAATTGCGTCTTTGAGGAAAATATATTCGACGCATGGGCAGAAAAAATTTGGCGTTTTAAACTGATTTTATTTTTGCCGTAATATGATAGGATTTGCACACACAATGGTGGAGAGGTTTTGTGGCCATAAATGTTTTGAGTGATGTTGTGCCAGTCAGGCTAAAGACAAAAAGCTGCAGCCACAGCCGGCTGAGCAGCCCCTCACCCATCCAGACGCTGGGGCTTCGCTCGCGATCGATCAATTTTTGAGTGTGTGTGCGTGTTTGAGAAGTGGGAATGAGCGGATGAGAGAGCCGGGGGATTTTGGCGGTGCACATTCGCCCTGGCTATCCGGCCAGCCGAGTGGGGGGAAGGGGGATGCGCTCTCGCTCTCGTCGCTGCGACAATGGGCGCACAAAGAAACCCCGGGGTCCCTCGGGGAAGCGCCGATGAAGATAGATGCATTTGGCCAAAAAGCAATTTGCGAGTTGCATCCCGAATGCGCCCTTGAAGGCGTTTCCATTGTTTGAGAAGCGCTGCACTACGACATTTGAGGATCGATGTTTAAGCTTAGGCTAAAGTCTAGCTAAGCCTAGACTCAGACTAAAGCCTAACTTAACTTACGAAAAAGCTTAAAGTGTAGCCAAGTAAGTTAATATTTTAGCCTAAGCCAAGGCAAGCTTAAATAGTTCAGCATAAGCTTAGCCTACGTCTAAGCCTAATGTGTAGGTCTGCAAATGTTGCACCACCAAAAAAAGGGTGGCATTTTGGCACCAAGAATTTAATACAGATGTACTAATATTGGTCACTTATATCTCAAAAAATGTTTGATTCAGAACTGTGTTTTGGTCTGGTCCATAAGTTAATGGCCAAACGCCAAATGGGACCAACATTCCAATTCCCCCATCAATTTTGTGTAAAGTTGTCGGAGGAAATAGAACACAGAGAACAAGACAAGCCGAGACAAGTGGGATTAGAGAGGAGCGGTGAGGAATTTGGCCGCCATTTGATGGGCCCATCAATTTGGCGACGGCCGGACCCGGGGACAAATCAATTTTAAATTCCGAGCGAAAAGCACTAGTGGACACTGGACAATGCACAAATGACGAATAAATTCACAAATTGGGTTTTTGATTTTTTTAATTTTAAATGAAACTCACCAGCACTTTGTATTATTGCATATGGTGAGACGTATGCTCGCGGTGTGGACAATGTCTGGGGACGAATGGCAGCGCCCGGCCGAGGCGCTTGATAGTAGGGGCGTTGCATTCAGGTCGTGCAAAATATATACAATATTTGGTGGTTGAGAACTTAAAATTGATCTTTTGAAAATTAATTTTTATTTTAACAAAATCGAATTTAAAATTAAGCAAATGACCAAAATTAGAAAATCGTGCTATATCATTCATTCTGGTCCTGAATCATGATTATTCGAGTCCCTACTAATCCTGGTTTTTCAATTTTTCCGGCCTTTTGAATTATATTTTCAAAAATAAAAGTGCAAGCTAAAAAAAGAAAAATTGTTGAGAATTGTTAGGAATTGGAAAGGAAAAGGAACTAAGATTGACGGTTCCGCTCAACATTCGGCGGCGAAAGAATGGCGCTTGGCCATCTGGCGGCGCAGCGGGCGATCACTTTTAGGGCGCAGCCTTATGGGCTGCCATTTCCGCACAGCGTGGCACTAAAATAAGCCAAATAATTGGCGCGTTTGGGAAGGCAGCAGCCGCAAAATTGGCGGTCCAGATTCCAGAGACTGACAGACAAAAAAAGAACTACTAGCTATATGGAAAAATGGAAAAGGTTTTTCGGATTTTGACTAAATTGGGCCGATATAACCATTCTGGGGCAATGTTATGAAGTGACAACGCTTAGCAAACCATAGATTTGGCCACTTTCACTTTTTTGAAGCTAGCCTAGTTTATTATTCTATAATGTTCTGCGTTTTATTCCAATTGGCTTTTTGCCCTGTTTTCCAGTTCATTTGGCATTTCCACCGAGCGAAGTTTGTCTAGGTTCTAAGCCTATTATGCCTAAGTTCTAAGCTTAAGTAAAGCTAAGTTTCCTATGTTTCTAAGCTTAAGCTAAGCTAAGTCAAGCTTACCTAAACCTGTGCTTATAGGCTAAGAGCTAAGCTTTTATAGCCCATTCACTGCTTAATTAAATCAACCAATTTAAAGTTTTAAAGATCCAATTCGCTGCCCAACGAATACAGCGTGCTTAATTTATTTGTTTCTAGCGTGCGCCATCACCAAATTCTGTTTGAACCTGCAAGAGACGTGCATCAACGGGGCGTGCTGTAAGATAAATGACTAAAATTTTATATTATTTTTTTTAATAAAAATTCAAATATTTTGATTTTGTTTCAGGCCGCCAGGGCACCCAAACCCCGTACGGGACCAACACCAACGGCGCCTACAACCCCTACAATAGCGGCTCTTCTGGCTATCCGTACAACACCAACACGAACTATCCCACCCAAGGGAACCAGCAGCCAACGGTATGGCTGGGGCAAAAATGGCTTTTCAGATTAGAATTTTTTTCAAAATTTACAGGTAATTGTTGTGAACGCAGGGTGAGTTACTACTCAAATGTTTGAATTAATTCTCGCCTTTATTTAATTTGTTTTTCAATTTTTTGAGCATTTTTATTTGCAGCGGAACTGGCACAAATGGGAATAGTAATGGCTATCCGAACAACGGATACAACAATGGCTACAACAATGGTTACAACAACGGTTATAACAACAATGGCTATCCAATGAACAACAACGGCATGTACAATAACGGCTATTCCAACAACAATGGGTACTAAAATAAATGCAAATATTTTTTGGGAAAAATAAAATATTTTTACACATTTTTTTAAATTATTTTATTTTTAGCTATAATCCATACGACAATTACGGGTGGGTTTTTCTCTATTCATTTTAGTCCACCAAGAGACCAGAAAATAGCAGATTTTTCGATAAAAACCATTTTTAAGAAAACATTTTTTTCGAGAACATTTATAAACACATACAATAAACCTTAATATTCACTATTCATTGCGTAGTTGAAAAATATTTGCGCAAATTTTTATTTGTTCAGCTACAATCCGTACAACAACAACGGCGGGTAAGTTGTCCAAAATTTTGCAAATATTGTACAAAACTCTAAAAGTAAAAATGGCAAGATATTTTAGATTTTAGTGCACATTTTGATTTGCAGTTACAACAACAACTATGGCGGAAATAGCGGCTACAATGGCGGCTACAATACTGGAGGCACTGGCGGAAACACAGCCGGTTAGAAATTGAGCGAAATTTAAAAAGCAATGGGATTAATTACCGACCTAATTTGGAAAAAAAAGCGACCTAATTTTGAAAAATTAGGGGGGAGAACAACAAATTAGGTCGCTTTGTTTCCAAATTAGGTCGGTGATTATACTTATCCGATTTAAAAATACAATTTTTAAAATATTTTTAAAACGTTCATTGAAAAAGTATTTTCGATTTTTTAGTTTAAAAGTGTATTTTTTTTAAATTTCAAAACGTTCATTAAAAAGATTTTCGTAACTTTCCCGGGAAGACTACATTCGTGTATTTCGATTTTTTAGTTTAAAAATGCAATTTTTTTAAAATTTCAAAACACATTTCAGGCTGTTCAATTGCTGACCAATCTGCATGCCAACAAATGGCCGGACAGTGCTCCAGCACGGTAAGCAAATAAATGAAAATTCAAATTTTAAAATAATTTTTATTTTTAGGCTGTCATGCAGACTTGTATGCACATGTGTGGCCAATGCAACGGCTAAAGATGGGCGCGATTGGAATTGGAAAGGAACCCTTGCTTTTATTGCATTAGTCGCCACCGATCCAGAGATTAAAGGTTTCAATCCATTGGGAAAATGAAATCCACAAAGGCAATCGACCATGGGGAATCAATCGATTGAACCAATCATCAGCTTGCTAGGCCAAAGTGGAACCAAGTTAGACCGGTTTTTAGACCAAAACCGGTTTGGGTCTATAATTTTTTAAGGTTCATGTTATGGGGGTCTATATTTTTGAAATTGACTATGAAAGTGGCCATAAACTATCGATTAGTCTACTTCTATTCATTCCATAATGGACCTAATAGGCGATTCTTTGGATCGGGCGTAATGTGCAATTGCGGCATTTTAATCCGAATTTGCGGCGCATTAATCTTCTGCGATTGATAGAAATAAAAAAATGGAAATTTGAAGTATAAAGTATAAAGGCGTACAAATTTTATGTATTTTTCGTAATTCTATTTTACCGGGAAAACCTCCCCCATCCCCTCCCTATAAGCAAAAGAGAGGAAAGGAGGCGTGGGATGGACGAAATGAAAAACAACCCTGTGCGGGGAGTGCGCGAATTAGAAAATGCGTGGCACCACTTCCACCCTCTTCACTTCACTTGGTCACTGGCTACATAAAAACTTGCCAATGTTGTTGCGCAAGAAGTGCACTGAATCCAATCGTATTTCGTGATTACAGCTCCCTATCAAAAAAACCCCCCAATTCTCAAGCGAAATGTGTTCTTGCGCACGACGCTTAGCCGGTGCCATGTTCGCTGGAGCGGTTCTAGTCGTGTTTGCTGGCCCTCTTTGGGTCTCGGGCGCCCCCAGCGTGCAACAGCTGCAACGTCAGCTTGCGCTCAACCAGCAATCCATTGATGCTACCAACGATAATCTCACCGAAATCTATCGGGCACAACGCAAGGAAAAGCGCGGAGAAAGGTAGGCACTCTTTTTTATGCTCGGAACAGGTCGTTTTGGCGACGGAGACCTTTGATAAAGCCATAACTCGGTCAAGAGGTGAGCTAAAAAATGAATATGATGTCATTATAAAGCTCAAGGTGTGCTCTATTCAATGGTCTAATCAGTTGTCGGATAGCCCCAATAATTGGCCAAGTTATGGCCAAATTTTTTAAATTAAAATTTATTTTCGGAGTATTTGGCTATAACTTGGCCCGAACTGATCCAATCAATTCCCTCTCAAATGCCATTTTGTAAAGCTTCCATAGCTTTATCCAAACACTTTTGGGATCACTCTTCTAGCTCCCATTCCTTGCCAAGTTATAGCGTCTCAAAAGCCCCCGTCGTCCAAACGACATGTGCCGCTCTATGCTGGTTGTGCTGGCGCAAAATTGCTGATTTTGTTGAAACGGCACAGCTCCCCATATTTGCCGGAAAATAAGAAACTATTAAAAATTCCCTCTGAAACTCAGTAAAATGAACATTGACTGGGTGCAATTGATGATCAATGACAAGGAAGAGGAGGCAAATGTACTCGAGAATGGTCCCCTCAACGGATACGATCATCGCCAATTTTTGTACGGGGAGTCGGCGGAAAAGCGCCGCAATGAATTGAAGGCACTGTTGGACGAACGTGCTAAGCTGCGGAAACAACTGGCCAATTTGAATGCATCAAACTGACCTTGGAAGAAGCGAATGCTGGATTGGATGATGGATTGATGAATGGTTTTGGGGCAAAATTTCAACAAAGAAGTCCTACAATTTTTTCGAAAATTTCAAACCTTCCAACTTTAAATGCTCGCTCAACGACATTTGAGGATATTGATATTTGGTAAAACGAGTCGATTGGCATCAAAATTAAGCCTGCATCATCTGACCATTCTGGACAAAGTGTTATGAAATGAAATGTCAAATATTCACCAGTTTAGGGAATTTGCTGCACGTTAGGCTTAGAAGTAGGCTAAAGTTAAGCTCAGTTTTCAGCTAAGCTGGGCTAAGCTAGCCTAGATATTAAGCTTTAATCTTAGGCTTAGACGAAGCTAGGCTAAGCAACAGTAAAATTGGTCATTTTTTCTCCTCAAAATATCCTCAAATATCGGGTAACCGAAATTGTCGTTTAAATGCCAATTTAGGACGAAATTGAAATTTGTTATCAAGATTTTGTTGTGTCTTCGTCTTCTTCCTTCGCCTCGTTTGGTTCTTCAATAGCAGCGTCGCGAAACCAACGGGCTGAAGAGGCAGCCCGGATTGCGACGGCGCCCCTTGTTCTTCGCCTTGATTGGACGCCGGTTCCAGTCCACGTAGATGGGGATGATTTCGCGCTTCTGTTGGCGACGAGGCGAATGGAACTGAGCATTTAGAAAATTAAAAAAATAAAAATTAATATTCAATTTTAAATAAATGTTTATTTTTCCACCTCTTTCTCCAGTTCATTGTCCATTCCGGCAAATTCGAGGTTTGAAGGTTCGTGAATGTGTGCGTAGCAGAGAGCGACGCCGCAAATGGCCAGAACGGCGAGGAAAGCGAGTGCGTAAGTCATTTTCATTTTTCGCTAAAAAATGTAACATACATTTTAATGGGCAAATGAGAACTTTTACTGAGCTTTTGGATTTGACTATAATTGTTTCTCTTACATTCTGTGTGTTTTAATGGGCAAATGAGAACTTTTACTGAGCTTTTGGATTTGACTATAATTGTTTCTTTTACATTCTGTGTGCTTTTTCCCTCTTTACCCTGTTTAAATAATGCTCTTGATGCCCACCAAATGGGGGCAGATAATTGTCACGCCTATTTGACCATAGGCAAATGCCAAAAATGATTGGCATTTGAAAGGCTCTAGCTCTGGCATTTGAAGGCTCTAGTAGCTCTACTGGTCTGATTGCCATCTGTGCCATTCATCCAAATTGCCCTCCTTTTTGCCTTTCTTCTATCTTCTAATTGCCAATTTTCTGGCAAAGCAAACGATTACAGAATGAGCATGGAGACCATCAACTGATATAAATTTTGTTGATGGTTCCGTGAAAAAAATGAATCAAAACTCAATATTATGATATATGAAAACACATTTTTGCGGAAATGTAAAGATAAATGTTTTAAAAGCTTCTACTTGTGGGGTTCTCATCCATTTCACTCCACTTTTATTCGCCACCACTTTCTTGCCTAATCCCCAGATCTCCACATCCGGCATCCACAAAAGTGCCAGATCCCACTGAGAGTGCCGCCCCAAGCCGCATCAGCACTACAAAATACAAGTTTGAGAAATGGGCGCACAGACTCGGCATGATGCATCAGCAGGCATCACACGCTTTCATCCGCCACTCCATCACAGCACCGTGCTCTGCCCACTCAGCGACGGAATCCATTATCCATCATGTGACGATGGAATAAGCGGCATTTCAAGCCAGAAGAGTGTCCGCGCAGAGGCTTTTAACGATTAGCAGTGGCTTAGCGGCTTGCTGCTTCGCAAACAAGAATGACGCACTGACGCACAGCCTGTTCGCAAACTGAAAAGTGCACTAGAAGAGTTGTCAAAACATTGTGATGTGAGTGCAAATTGCCTATTTGCTCGCAAAAGGAATTCACGAGAAGGGAGGAAGGTGGTGTACTGATTGGCACCCAACACCACACTGCATTCACCTAATTGCTGCCGAAGTACTTGAGAGAATCGCCTGTTGGACAGGATGCCAATTTGCGCTACTGTAAACTCATCCAATGCCCACTAAAGTGCTTTGCGTTCATGGGATGTGTGTTGGCATTTCGAATGGCAAATGTAATTGGTGATTGGAAAATTCCAATGGCACGAAGATAAAAGGGGATTAGTACATTGGCATCAGCACTCAGCATTATGGCATCTCTAATGCCGAAAAGGGCATCTAAAAAGATGAAACATCTTTGTTTGAATATGTCCTGATATTAGGCTTAGACATAAGCTAAGTTTAAGCTAAGCTAAGCTTTAAGCTTGCCTTAACTTAAATAACTTATTTGGCTATGCGTTTAGCTTAGTCGTAAGCTAAGAGCCAGGCTTTAGCCTAAGCTTATGCATTGATCCGCAAATGTCGTAGTGCCTTTGTATCTTTTCGAAAGCTAATACCCTAATACCTATTTTCATCAAAAATTATAATTCACTCAATTGGATGTGAACAAAATGAATGTTTTGTTCAGCTAGTAAAAGCCCGATTGATTTGCATTATAATCAAAGCTTTTTTCGCTATGGAGGAGGGGTATTGCGCATGTTCTTTTACGCTTTCAAGCGTGCGACGGAAACACAGCCACATCAGCAGATGCGTGCCATTCTCCTTATCAATAGCAGCAGTTGTGTATTAATTCTTCTGCACTCGCGCAATTTTCATTGAAAGCCTATACAAAAAATATTCAAACCAAAATTAGCTGTCCAAGTCAACCAAATTTTATTCATAACATCTCGGCTAGATCCATTCGAATTCGGTCCCAAATCCTCATTCAAATCCAGACTTTATTCCCAAACAATTTTAGCGCATAATAAGACAAGAAAATATACTCTCTTATTTGACGTTCAACTCGAAAATGGCCTCCTCTTCATCGCCGAATCTGCTCGTGGTACTGTTATGTGCTGCCGCGTTCCCGTTGTGGGCTGAAGGCGGCAAATTCAAACTTGTGCTGCTCAGCCCGTCCAAGAATGATAATAGCGTGCTCCGTGTGAAGGTGCACGCGGAGATGGACAAAGGTGCACATTTGGGCTAGACAATACTTAATATCTAATATGTACTGAATTTTGACTTGATCCGGGTGCGTCTGATTTAAGCTGATTTAATCTTGCTGTGATTCGATTTGATTAGAGCTAACAGACAATGCGAGGGGAATAAAATTCCTCCTCTAATTTGGTAGAAAACTCCTCTAATTAATAACATATCGCCAATCACTTTGAATACCGAGTCAAAATAGCTTAAGCTTAAATTCTAGGCAAGATTAGCTTGACTTTAAAGCTTAGCTTAATCTAAGCATTTTGAACAGTTAATTCTGCCTTGCTAGCTCCTACCTCACGAACAAACGTCAGATAACATGACATTTGGCACAGCTATTACTTAGGTATTAGTTTTAATTTCAAATGGTTTGGCGATGTGTATAATATTGGCGATGTGTTATACGAAAGACAATACGTCTTTGGCGCTCGATTTAGGCAAGGCTCGTCGACCGGTTTTCGTGAGCTTTTCACAGGTGTGCCCGGTGCACATGTACATTGACGACCAATGGAGAATACGCGCGCTGGAGAAGCAGTCGCTGTTCACATTCTTGGCCAAACAGCGCATTTTCAATCCGAACAAAGTGCCCAATCTGGAGCTGAACATGTTGTCGGTCAACAGCCACAATTTTGATGGGATCTCCATTCACTACGTGACCAACACTGTGGCTGATGGAAACTCGCTCATGTGGGTGAATTTTAAAACGGAAAAGATTAATTCGCTACCAAAAAATGGGTAAAAAAAGCTACCAAATGTTTGCATCAATATTTGACGCTGCATAACTTTGTTCAGAATGGTCAGATCGGCCTAATTTTGGTACCATTAGATTCTTCTCTTAGAGAGACGCTTCGAATGAGCTATTTACTGCTGTCGTTGGTGGGGGTACTATTGAGTTTAAGAAATACTATTTGGTAGCTTTTTCAACCCACTTTTCCTAGCCAATTAATCCACTCGCATTTTAAAATACCAAAACAATTTAAAATGTTGTGCAGACTGGGAGTGGACGACGATCACAACGTGTCATGCGACGAGCTGTTCAAGGTGCACGAGCACAACGCGGGTGGCGAACGCGACCGCTATTTCTACGTGTTCGCCAAGACTGCTTCTCTCTCGGGCGTGATCGGACATCGCAAACGCAATGGCAACGTGTCGGTGGCTTCCGCCAGCGACAGCAACCAGGTTTAAACAAATAACAAAAGCGAAAAAATATATAAAAGGTGATTCTTTGATACGGAGTTTGGCACCCCCACCCCTCTCCTTCAGCTGGGGCTGCATGCGCAATGATTAATTGGTGCGAGCGAAGCGAAGAATGTTCATATTTTTCTGTTACGCGCCCAAAAAGTTGCCGTTTGTCGCGTGATCTGATACTGTGTTGATAGGCCAATTCTCACCTCACGCACGATCTTTGCGCATAAAACAATCCTTTTTCCACCCAAAATACTAATTACTGTCATACCTATATCTAGAATGAGATATGCTAGGATTGATCTGATCAATTTGGGCCAAGTTATGACATGTCAAATGTCATGTATCTGACATCAGCGGGGGCTAGCGAAGCATATTTGGTCATAACGCGATTCTTTTTATGTGACATTCTTTATTTTTAGTTTGCCTAGCTCTAATAGCTATAATATTGCGATTTGAAATTTTTGACCCAAAATCCCAAAAAGGTCACTCCCCATGGTTATGCCAACTGTGAGTTTAGTTGGGCCGTCTGCTCTCGTTCGCCTCCTCAGTCGAGTTGGCCATCTATGAGGCGGTCTATGCAGACGCTTGCAAAGACAAGGCGCAGCCGATTGTCGTGAACACTGTCGCTGGCAATGGGAGTCTGCAATGAAGTGGAAAAAAGGCAAAAAGAGAGGTTTATGCGTGAAAAAACAAATGATGTGAAAAATCCATTTTTACGCGACAACACAATTTAACGTTTAACGACCGTTTCCGCCCTGTTCCCAACTCGCGATCCTTTTGTTTAATTGCTGTTTTGAAGCACAAGTCCGTGCCGCCTAAAAACAAAACAATGGGCGCGGAAGAGGGGAGGGGGCGGCGATAAAAGTGGATTTTGGGATTAGCCCTCTCTCCCCACTCGGTGCGGATTCAACGAATTCGAGTGCGCTGTGTTTGCGCAATGTTTTCACCGCCAAAACATTCCAATCCGATTTGAATCTCGCCCCAAAAATTTGTGCTCAGTCTCGCACTAAATTTTCGTGCCACCCAAAAATTATTACAAAAAAACCATTTAAAAATTGTTTATAAAAAACTAGGGCTCGGGTTTGAAGCACGGCTATTTGGATTTTGGAATCCTTACTTACACTCTAGCGGCTCTGGCTACGAATTCGCGCACCCCCAAAACGGACTTCCTTAAGCCTAAGCCTAACGTCTGAAGTGTAGGTATTAGCCAAGACAGAGTTCTTGGACTCATTCGATAGGGTTTAAAAAAAGTAAAAAGAATTGTTCAGTAAACCGAACGGTTTGGCCCGCGGTTGGGCTCATTGGATAGGCCATTATGTCTAGCCTAGATGTGCCCTTTCTTACATGTTACATCGCAAAAGGCCATTCCTCAGCCAAAGACTACCACTTTTGCTCCACCAATCGAACTACACCACAATTGTTCCGCAAGTCTGCAGTGCGCCTTCGTTTAAACTGCGCGTGTGACACACACGTCAAGAGCGATTAAAAATCACAACTTTGATTGGGTGCGCTTTGCCCTTTGTTGGTGTGGCCGCGATCGGCAGGTGCATGCGCTGCGACCCATTTGGCCGAGCGCTGAAGCGGCGGCCCCTGCGCCCAACAATAAATTTGCTTTATGGCGCTGCTCTTCCTGGAGGGCAAATTCCGCAGACTCCCAACAAAGCGACGTCGGGCGCTTCCCAAAAGAGCGCCACACTGCTCGCGCTTAATTGCGCGACCTTTGTCTCTGGGGCCTCTTCCAGTTCCCCTTTGGCTGCGCCAACATAGTCCTGTCCCTGTCTCCTGTCCCTGTCCCCCACCCAATTGGGTCTGGTCCTCCTTTTTTTTGTCTCCGCCACAACATTCCTGACTCAACACAGAGCCATTTTAATCGGCCTCATTTAAAATTTGATGGCCTGATCAAGTCGGTTTTGAGGATATTTTGAGACGAAAAAATGATCAATCTTACGGCTCTATGCTTAATTTAAGCTAAGCTAAGAAATGCGTTTAGCCAAAATCTAGGCAAGCTTAACTTAGCTTAAGCTTAATACCTAACTTAGCCTAGCTTAGCTTAGGCTTAGTAATCCTCAAATGTCGTTGAGAGTTCAAAGGTTCAAACCATACCATATCAAACCCTCTGATTCAGAGAATCGCCAGAATCAGAACATACAGCCCAAGATTCGCTAATTTAGGTTCCTTTATCTTTTCAGATTCTTCCACCATTTTTGCTCGTTTTCAGTTTTCCTCTCGTTCACCGATCACTGAACAATATTCCGTCTTCCGTGATTTGCGCAATTTTTGCGCGCAAATGTCACATTACGGTTGTTTACTAGCATCGCATGACTCACGATTATGATTTGTGAGTTATGAGCGCGGCACATAAATTCCTCAATTTGCTCGATGCACATCATTCCAACTCTGCACAACGAGTTTGCCAAAGGCGGAACAAAAACTGTGAGGTGTAAAACGCACAAATGATTTCACCTACTTTCGATCATGGGACTCTTCGGCCCTTCGCGCTGTGCAATGCGAGAGAATGAGGGAACCAGGGAACGCCCAATGTTGCGCGAACGGGCGCCAGCTGCCAGCGAAAGATTGATGGAGGCCCAAGTCTTGAGTTGGGGCGCTGTTTTTTGGTCGACGTGTTCTCCCAGCGGCAGCACCACTTTTTCTATAAATAGACCGTTGCGCAATGATTAATTGGTGCGAGCGAAGCGAAGAATGTTCATATTTTTCTGTTACGCGCCCAAAAAGTTGCCGTTTGTCGCGTGATCTGATACTGTGTTGATAGGCCAATTCTCACCTCACGCACGATCTTTGCGCCTAAAACAATCCTTTTTCCACCCAAAATAAACTACTGTCATACTTATTTATATCTAATATGAGATATGCTAGGACTGATCTGATCATTTTGAGCCAAATTATGACCTTATGACATGTCAAAGGTCATGTATCTGACGTCAGCGGGGGGAAAGGGGACCAGCGAGGCATATTTGGTCATAACTTTGTTCAAATTGCTCAGATCGGACCGACCCCAGATTCATTTGCATGTGAAAATCAGCCAATTCTGAGGGGGTGCCGAACTCCTAAGTATCAGGGAATGAATGCCTTCCCTTGCGTTGTGCCCGATAAATTTTGAGTGAGCGCCTCGTTTCCTATTCAGAATGCGTCTTCGCATGTTGTAAAAATTTTAGTTTTGCATTCCTCTTTGATCCTGTTTTGCGCCCAAATTTTTGTCTGCTCGTCCAATTTTCTCGCGTCGTTCCCATTCAAACAGTCGCCAAGGGCACAAGGCAAACCATGCCAATTGGCGGGAGGGAAAGGCGTTGTGCCTCAAGGTCGCGCCCACCGATTTCGCTTCGTCTGTCATCAATGGCAGAGTGTTGGACGCGAAAAAGACGGCGGCGGAAGCGGCGAATGGCGTCCAATCCAATATATTTGCGGCGATGACGCCAGCCCAATAAAGGTGCGCAATTAGTCCAACTCCAACCCGGGGAGGAGGAACATTATTGCTGCCGCACAAAATGGGGCGCCTGTGGACCGGATTTTTTGGGGGGCCGTTTGCCTCATGCGCCTTCGACCAACGACTTTTGCCCCCCGCACAGTGTGGAACACATTCCATCGGGCCCCGAAAAAAATGATTGAATAGCCTGTGCATTTGGGCGTTCTCCTCTTTCCCATTAAAACACTGATCAGTGATGACCCTGATGACTGGGGTGACTCACAATTGATGGAATTGGGGGCGGAAACTACTCAGTTTTCAAAAAATGTTGATTTCGATGAATTTGACCAATTGTTGGGCCAATCAGAACTTGAACAGTCAAGGGCATGACAATTGGGCGCCAAATGGGAATCGAATGGTCTTAAAAAAAGGGCTATAACCAGTTTTGAGTGCTATAAACAGTCTTGACATAGTTATGCCACAAATGTTTAGCTAAAGCCTAAGCCTATTTCTAAGTCCTAACTGTGGCAAATCGTGATAAGTTTAGCCTAAGCCTAAACCTACTAACTGCTAAGCATAAAGTTTAAGTCTACTTCTAAGCCTAATATGTAGCCATGCAAATTTCTCATTTGGCGCCCCATTGTCGGCTGGCGCCCAATTTTTTGGCGCTGCCCTCAATTGTGATTTTTCTGGCGCCGCACGGCGCCCAGAATAGTCCAGTGCACTTTATATAGCAGTCTTTTTGCCTTTTATTGCATCTGAAACAATTTTTTTAATTTTTAGCTTAAGCACTTTGATGCAGCTATATAGGCTATAGCATTGGCCAGTTTCCGTTGCTCTGTTCCATTCCCCGGGGGAGTGCTCCCCATTCGCGTCCATCATTTTTTGCGCCCCAGTCAATGTGTGATGGACAATGTCCAACTGCGGCGGCGGCGGCGGCGCCAATGCCGCAAATTGCCCATCGTAGTCCGCTGGACGAATTGTGTGCCCCCTCGGGCGGAATAATGGCCGGCCAGCCAGCCGCAGCCGCACGCTGTTTGGAGCCCGTTTTTGCGAGTCCCCACAATGGGAGGTGGGTGGTGGTCCAGCAGCACAAATTGTCACCTTCCTTTCCTGTCCTGCTTCTCCCCTTGTTCCCCCCATTTTTTGTTTCTCTAGGAAAAGGGAACAAAAATTTCGCAGATTTGTGGTGTTGTCCTGTTGTTCAACACAAAAATGTTTTTTTCTAGATTTTACATTTTACACCTGGCACTACTAAATGGGAATGAATGATAGTCAGATTAGGTTCGATTAAATCCGATTTATTCCAAAGCGATTTTAGTATGTTCGAGCGCAAATACCAAATACTTTTTAAGTACTAGTACAGGTGGTGGACTGGTGGAGAACTAAGCAACAATCCAAAAAGATGAGCATTGGAGAGGAGTACTTTTTTTTTACCTGTTTTAAGTTCTAATTTCTAACCCAATAATAAGTAATAAATGTGCGCAAGTTCTGAGCGCCAAAAATGGCTTTGATTGCCGCAATTGGAACTGCCCCTGGGCGGCGAACAGTTTATTCGGGCAGTCCCTTTTTTACCTATGTACACAGAATAATTACATAATTAGAGAAAGAAAATAGTAGCCAAAAAAGGAGAACAAATGACATGCAAGTTCTGAGCTTCTGAGCGCTAAAAAAGGCTGCTGCAACTGGATCTGCTCAATCTGCTGTCCCTGGTGGGCGATTGAACAGTTTATTAGCCCTTTTTCTCTGCCCAATGCCCATCATCGCCGAGTTTATTGCCTCCAAGCCGAATCAGTCACATCAGACATCAGGGGACATCACTTTCTATTTCTACTTTTCCCTGTCCCTGTCCAGTCTAGCTTCCACGGATACACCCCATCCCGGCGACTGGGGACATTTTGAAGCATATGTTAGGAAGGAATGAAGCTTGTGAATTTATTTTCATGTCATTTTAAAGCCTGAGATGTTTTCTATCGAATGGTATATTAAGCTTCTGACACGCTTAAGTTTTGGCCAAGTTATGACCAAAAGTCTGAAAAAAGCGTCATTTTTTAAGTTTTTTGATCATAACTTGGCCAAAAATGGATCAATCGAAAAGGCTTTTTGGGTTATTTGTTACTAATTAAAAGACACATCTGATGAAATAAATGGCAAGTCGCTAGCTCCATTCCTTCCGGAGTTATATGACTCTTGTCGCAGGGATGGGCGTGTGCGGCTTCCACTGCCTCTGAGGTCTGAGTCTCTGTCCATTTTTGCGCATCCGAAATCGGCGTCCACTTTCCACCTCAACCAGAAGTAGTAGAGACCTAGAGACGTTTAACTTTTAAACTTTTAATGCAACAAAGCAGATGGAAAAATATAGTCAGACAGCAATCCAACACCTGTATAGGTCTATAGCATTGCTTTTTTGCATTGTCGTTTCTGTTCCTCTGCTTAATTGGAATGAGTCAATTCAAATTTAAATATACACGCGAAATGACATTTGCGAACAAATCATCTGCCAGACATTAGTCAATTTGTTTTTGTTTTTTCCTTTTAATTTTATTGAATACACCTAAAAGCCAACTTTTTCGTTTTTTGCATTTTAGTCCTAACAAATGGATTTTCCCAAATATCCAAATTAGCCCGTTTGTTTTATTTTCCCTGCCCCCCTTTGCGCGCGCACTTCATCCGGTCGTGTTGGCGGCGGCCAGCCAGCAGCCGATCCATTTTGCTTTCATTTATTTTAGCGGCGCTGCGCACTCCAACCCGTCCGTCGTCCATTCGCGCGTCCATGTTCACATCCACCCAAATCGCGTACGCCCAAATCGGGCGAAGGGTGAATGGAATGCGCAAAAAGCGGAGAGGGACTAAAGACAAATGAGTCAAATGCAAATATAAAAGCCGAATGGGTGGGATGGATGATGCCCGGCTGTTTGGCTTCTGCTCCCGCTTTCACGTCGTCCGCATTCATTCACAGCGCCAACGAATCTTCTTCCCCAGAATCCCCACAGGCATGACATTTGGCCAAGTATTAGTTAATTTTAGCCTAACCCGAGGCAAGCTTAGCTTACCTTAAGCTTAGCTTTTGTAAGCCTAACTTATATATTAATTTGGGGCGATTTAAGTCGCTTTTGGGACGTTTTTATTTCTCTCGCTCACCTAAAATATAATTTGGCGTTATGTATCTTATCCGTTTTAATATTAATGTAAACAAAAACACCTGCATTATTGGCGCATAAGGGCAAAGTATTTTTGCGCCCATTTGAGGCGAAAACGTCTTTGATGCAAAATCCTCAGGAATGCAGTCAATCCTCTTTCATCTTGTTTTTCGCACAACAACATTCCTCACTATTTTGCCTCCTCTGCCTTTCCCGATCGCCTTTCCTCATCACCACTTTCGCCCCGTCCATTTGCTCCCCAGATCCCGAATATCCAAATGCCTCCGCTGCATTTTTTGGGCGCGCACTCTCGCTTTTCGGGCGGCGCCAATTGCGCGATAAAATCCATCCGATTGGGGCGCGCCACTTGGAGGCATTGGAGGCGCGCAACTCGCGCACAACTCATAGCCCATTCCTCCCTCCCATTCTTGGACGCGCAATGGAGGCAAGAAAGAGCAGGAAAATGACTAAAAGACTCACTTGTCGCACTCCCGCTCGCGATGCGCCATCATCCAATTACACACATTTCTCGCGCGCACATCTTTTGTGTAAGAGGAGGGCGCCACATGAGACCCATCAAATTGGCCACAGAGAGGCAATTTGTAAGAATAATTTTGGCGAAATTGGCCAAAGATTGGCATCTTTGAATCAGATGGTGATGTTTGAACAAAATTTCCTTTTAATTGGAGATCATTTTCTCACACTCACGGAACTCAGGAACTCATTTTATGCGCACACAAAAGTGCAAATTTTGATCGAGGAATTACTCTGGGCGAATATAGGATTCGCGAAAAAATCTTCTTTTGATATAGCAAATTAGAATTTTAAGCAAATTCAATTTTACCTAGGCAAATTAGATTTTTAGGAAAATTATTCGATTTTGCCTAGGCAAGTTAAATTTTTTCTTTCTCTGACCGGCTTCTCTGATCCCTTACTTTTTGTCTCTTTCTTTTGCATCAATAAATTGCTCCACACTATCTCCCACTCATTTCTTTTTATCTACCGGAGAATTAGCACGCAAAATCTAAATTTCCTGCGACACATGTTTTCCTCGCTTTTTTCAACTTTTTCAATAGCTGCTCACTTTTGTAGAGCGCGGTGAAAGTTATGCGCGCATAGAGGGATCAATCGCCTCTTCCACTTGCCAACGGGGCGCCCACTATAGTTTCCGGTTCCTCCAATTCATTCGGTGCTTGCTCATTTTCGCATAGTAATTTCCCCTTTCCTTCTCGCCTTTTGCTCCCATCCATCCCAGGAGCATTATTCGTCCCCCCGTTCGCGCGCACAAATCGCATCATCATCGTTTGGGCGCGAGAAGTTGCTGTGTTTGATTTATCACTCCACACAAATCCAGTCAAAATGCTGAACTTCTAAATTGCTGGAGGTACTGCCTCAATTCCTCAACCCGCCATAATGAGCGATTCCTCAAAAACCACCACCATAATAGGCTTAGACGTAGGCTAAGCTTAAGCTAATTTAAGCTCTAAGCTAAACTAGCCTATTCAAGTTTAATCTAAGCTTTAAGCTAAAGCAAACTTAGTTCTTAAAGCTTTGCTTAAGATTAAGCTTAGAGCTTAGCTTAAGCCTACAATGTTTAAATCAATTTCGGCTATATGCTTATGCTGAGCTAAGTTTCAGAATGCGTTTTCGCCAAATATAGACAAGCTTAGCTTGGCTTAAGCCTAGCCTACGTCTAACCAAGTCGGGTTGTTTTAGCAAAGTAATCAGTTAAAGGTATTGGATTGGACTCGTAAAATCTGATTGGATCCATCCGTCATTTTCCTCAAAATATCCCCAAATGTCTTTTGTGTTGGTATTGTTTTTGCCACACACAAAGGTTGTTTACTTTTGCCTGCGCGTTCACTTTAAATTGGGTTATATTGCCTGCGATCTGCGGCCGCTGCTGCAAACAATGGCGGAAGCGAGAATGGTGGCTAATCGTACACCACAATGCATCACACACAAACACAATTTTCCCACGGGCAGTCGCACAAAGAAAGAACACAATCTTACGCCTCGCGGTGGTCGTCCCGCTTGAAAGTTAAAAGCGTCTGTCCCCTCCACAGATCGTCCCACACAATTGCAATAGTTGATTGTGCGGAAGAGACGCGTTTTCTGCTGCTTCATTCTCGCATACATTTACACTTTGTTCGGTCCAATCCAGACAGGCAGGACATTTAGCAATCAGCTCATTTTTAAATTTTTGTTACCTTTTTGATTAGACAATTGATCCACTTTTTGCTCAATTTTTAATTTTTAGTTACCTTTTTGTTTGGAAAATTGATTCAATTCGTTTTTTTTTACTTAAATAATCCTAGATTACCCCATTAGCAATCATTATTCATTAGCATAATTCATTTGCATCGCAATTCGTAAAGCTCTGTGCCCTTTTGCAATTTTGAATGCGTCTTTTCCGCAAAATTGCGATGCTCCTCCGTTGCCATTTAAACGCAGCCTTTCGGGCCGCCGCAGCCAATTTGGCCTTTTCCGCGGCAGCGCTTTCCGCTGATGACCAGCAGCAGTGGCCACAGCAGCTGTCCACAACAAATGGTCGGTGGGTAACCAACCGCAGCAGCCGCAAATTGGCCGTATCCGCTTGCTCCACTTCAAAATGAAGGCGCAAAACAGCAAATTGACAATTGACATTTTGGCCAAAGCTCCATTGACAAATGCTCCTTCACTTTTTAAGAGCAAAAAAGCTTGTCATTTTTAAAGTCATTTTAAGCCCCAAAATATAGCGATGGCCCAGCTCTAGATGATTTTTGAGTAAATTTTGTCTAAGCAGACAGCTGTTGTTACCTTTGATTGACTTTTTGCCGCGAGAGGGGGAACAAGATGAAAGCAAATCGAAACATGATGGATGGATCAAATGGCCAGTCCGTCGCGACAAAGCCCCCCACACATGTAAAGATGTAACCACGTAACCAGTGGGCACTGGACAGGCCAAATAAAAGGATAAATTTCAGAATCCATTTATTTTTTAAAGCGAGGAGATTAATTGTCGCACGAATTTGGTTAGAAATCGCGCTAATTTTTCCGCCACTCTAATTTAGTGAAAACCGCGCTAATTACGTACACTTCGCCAACAACTTTGGAAACCGAATCAAAATAACTTGAGCTTAAAGCCTAGGCAAGCTTAGCTTTAAAAGCAATTTAAGTCGCTTGTTTTTAGAATCCAATTTTGGGCGGCAAAATGCACTCCTATTTTCATTCCTCTCTACTCACTCCATCGTTCCAAATGCTAACTTATTAGCCTTCAAGCCCTCAGGTCCAGCCAGTCAGCTAGCTATATGTGAATTTCCGTTGCGCTCCGATTGCAAATAATGCGCGCATTGTGAAATTGGCGTTGGTGTGTGCGCATTCATTTCCGCGCGTTTTAACTGAGTGGCCGACCGGGCGGCCTTCTGCCCCAATTTGCTCGCTTGCATTTAATTGTGCAAGCAATTTGAAGTTTAATCACTTGCGCCATGCAAAATGGCATGGCTTCCAGGCAATTTGCAGTTTGCACCGTTTATTTTAAATATTTTTTAATATTTGTGGATCCGGCTTAGACGTTGGTTAAGCTGAGCTAAGCTTGCCTATGTAAACTAAGCTTAAGCTCAGGCTAAGCAAAACAGAATTTTTACTCTCCTCAAATATCCTCAAATGTCGGTTAACCTTTTTTTAGTTTTACTGTCTTTCCTATTTGCTTTTTGGTTTTTGATTTTAAATTTCCTAAAATATTTTTTTCAAAAAATCCTTTTATAAGTTCATAACAGACAAAACGGAACATTTTCCCTTGCTTCTATCCATTCGGTGCAATTCGAGAGCGAGCAGCCTTTTGATTGTTTGGAATGTGCTCAAATCAAAATTGAGTGTCTCTCTCCCGTTCAGCGAGTGGAGAGAACAAGGAACAACTGTCGCCCCCAAAAAGTGTCCCAAAAGCCAGGCTACAGGAATTGCAAAAAACGAGAGCGAAGACGGACGCTGATGAGTGGCCCCCACTCAATAAACACATCTCGCGAAGAGCCTCTTTTTGCGAGGCAGCAATTTTTGATCCCCCCAACTTTATTGCGCTAAACCCCAGTGGTCCTTTTTTAGTTTTTGCCAATTCCCAAGCCTATAAGTAAGCTTATGCTTAGCTTAAGCTTAATCTAATATCTAAGACTAAGTGTAGAATAATTTTAGCCTAAACCTAGGCAAGCTTTTAAGCTTATAATTTGGCAGCGAAAAAAACTGCAATATGCCTTTTTGAATAGAACACATTTACTTATACATATTTGAAAATATATTTCAAAACGTTTTTTAATACATTTTTGATCTTTATGGTCCGCCACGTGCTCACTTGAACTAACCACGCTGCCAAAGGGTTGCTCATTGTTCAAGTGTCTCTATTCATGTTCACCCATGTGCCCATGATTGGTTCCATTTTGCCATTTGCGCGCCTCCTGCGCCCATTACTCAGCTCCAATCAGCTGATTGCGCTGCTTGGGGCGGCACACAGTTGCGTCATCGGGTCATCAAATGTGCGCGAACTTTTGCCAAGCAAAGGCCGAAACCCGTTCGCCCAATTGCTGTGTGTGTGACTCATACTCATGCGCTCTCTGTTGCCTCTTGTGCACTTCTTCCAAAATATAAATTCGGTCCAATTATCGCAGAATTGACTCAAACTCCGGCGCGCATGATTTTTGTTCTTTTGCGGGGGGACGAGACTCTCTGGGCTGGGGTTTTGGGGGCACCGCCAACTGTTTCAAGAGAGCCAGCAGGCCAGCACAGAGCCATTTTTGCGAGCGCCCTGTCCCACCGCCGTCGCTTCAAGTGATTCAAGTGATTTTTTGATTGCGCACAGCGCCCCACTCTTGTGCTCGCGGAACACCCAATTTTTGGGCCGCACCCATTTGGCGCGCCACTTGGAGTGTTCGCGGAATATAAATTCGATGATGGTCCGCCTCCACTTTGTACAAAATTCGTTGTTCAGAGAAACAGTTGCACTTCTTCGAATCCGCCCAGAACGAAGCAATGACGAATACACTTCTAAGCGTTGTGCTGCTCCTGAGCTTAGCAAGCTATGGTAAAATAGGCATTTTTATGGCAATAAATTTATTTTTGCTGTAGCCATTCTGGCAGAGCATGAGCCAACAGTGGAAGGCGGAGACATTTTTGAGACGACCACTCGAAAAATGGAGTCTTCCACGACACAAATGGAAACACTGAATTCGGGTGAAGTGCCAAAAGCGCAAAATGCAACTGAACAGGTAAAGGTCGTTGATTCTTTTAGGCAATGAAATATTGGAGGATTCTTTTGGGCAATAAAAAAGCTTGGCTCAGCAAAAGTTTTATACCTAAACAAGCTTAGCTTATGCTTAACTTAATAACGAGCTTAACTTACGTCTAGTCTAACGAGCTTAAACTTAACTTTACGTCTAAGCCTAACGCATAAAAATTGATCCAATCCATTGCCTAAAAGAACCTTTTGCCGTTTTGTATTTATCATTATCACTCTTTTTTGTGTAGACGAAAAATCGGCCATCACTGCTGGGCGAATTGCCCGAGATGGCAGAGGCCAAAGAGTTGCAGCAACAGCAGCGGAGTGGAGAGAGTGCGCCCAAGAGCACAGAAAAGACGCAGCAACGCTCTCCAATGCACGTCAGCGGCATGGACGAGACGACGCGAGAGCAAGGCGATGGCCAGCAAATGGAGACAGAAATGGCGCCGCGGTCGCACGAGGAGAAAAAAGAGGCAATAATTTAGCATTTGCGTTTTTTGTAAAATTTCACATTTAAGCAGAAGCCCGAGAAAGAAGCGGAGCACAAGACAACTGTGGCCGATGCGTTGAAGGCAAAGGAAGAGGAGGAGGGGGAGGAGACGACCAAGGAAGTGATCGAACAAGAACAGCTGGAGACCACCACGCAACCTCCCAAACAGCCACGCAAAGAGGAAGTGGTAGGCATTTAAAAGCAACCTTTACTCGATTTGGAGCGGAGAATAATCGGCATGTTTTCACCTCTAATTCTATCTATGCCCAGGAAATGCTGACTGGAGGCGAGGACCCCTTTAGTCAGGCGGCCGCTTCTACAACTGAGGCTCCCGTCGATGAGGCCACAAAAAAGATGGTGGAAGAGGACAAAATGGCAAATGAAGAGCACCCAACAGTGCAAATGCCCGAAACTTCCACCCATGTCCAGTCCAGCATTGGTAGGCGACACATTTTGCAAACAAATGGAGTCGAGCCCAAAAATCGTTATCGATCGATAGGGAGATTTGAATATGGTCTCCCTTTTCAGAGGTGCACCACCATCCGGAGGTGGCGGCAGTGCCGACGCCGGCGGAGTCAGAGGGCGGTGAACAGTTCAATGAACAACATGACGAGAGCGCCACACAGCATGAGGAGCACGTCACGCAAGTGCTCCAAGTGACCGACCATCCGCCCATGGAGGCCATCAAGGGCGAGCAGCAAGAGGAGGCAGGCGAAGAGAAGGCGCATGAGAAAATCGGCACCGAGCAAGCGGAGGAGGCGCCCATGGCAACGCCCTCAGCCGAGACGACCACTGTTGGCGCCGCTGAGGCGCCCCAGCCAACGACTGGCGGGCACGAGGGAGACGAGTTGACCGAGAGCGTGATCGCCGGCGACAAGTCTGTGTTCGGAGCCGACGGCAGCGGAGGAGGCCTCAAGGAGATGGGTGAGCATGACGCCGACACACTGCCCGAGCCGGAACGTGCGCGCATCACACACATGAGCCACGAGGGGGAGCCGACCGGCCAAAAGGTGGGATTTGCGGATCTCAAACGCTTACGCTTGGGCTAAAGCTAGCTTAGCCTACGACTAAGCTTGACGTGTAGCCAAATAAGCTAAGCCTAGCTTAGATTATGATTAAGCTTAACGCATAGCCAAATGAGTTATTTTAACCTAAGTCAAGGCAAGCTTTAGGCCTAGCTTAACTTACGTATAAGCTTAGTGTGAACCTGTGAAGGTTCGCAAATGTCGCACCACCGGAAATCACCTGATCCGTCTCCTCCTAATCAATTCTCTATTCGAGGACCCAAAGGGCGAAATGGCTCCCAACGGCGACGGCACTGCGAGCGCTGGCGATCACTTGTCGCCGGTGCACCCGGCGCTGAACGATGGCAGTGACGGCTTCGAGGTGATCACGAAGGAGGAGGGACAAGAGGGCGGCGCCCATGAAGGCAAAGAAGAGCCGAAGAAGGAGGAGGGCCAGCACCACCTACATGGGCATGTGATGGCGGGAGCGGAGCACGAAATGGAGGTAAAATTGGGGGCGGATAAGGAAGGCATAATTCGCTACCAAAATTGGTTGCAAAAGCTACCAAATGTTTGCATCAATATTTGACGCTGCATAACTTTGTTTAGAATGGTCAGATCCGCCTAATTTTGGTACCATTCCATTCAGCTCTTAGAGAGACGCTTTGAATCAGCTATTTACTGCTGTCGTTGGTGGGGGTAACTATTGAGTTTGAGAAACATTTATTTGGTAGCTTTTTCAACCAATTTTGGTAGCGAATTAATCTACTCGCAGTAGGAAGCTTTAAATGACTCAAATATGACATCCAAGTTGACTTCGGTACGAAATCGATCAATTGCAGGAAAACACGACGATGCAAATGCCCGAAATGACCGCTGTCACCGGCCATGGAATGGAAGCCGCAGCGGGCGAAGAACAACCGGAAGCGGCGGCGCCAGAGGAGCCCAAAATGGCCGCCACGACGGAGCAGCCACACAACAAAGAGAGCGGCGACGGCGAAGAAGCTGGCGTTGGGCACATGACGCAAATGTCGGGCGAGGAGGCCGGTGGCGAACTGGCGATGCCGACCACTGAGCAAGCGATGCCATCGGATGAAGTGGCGGCAGAAATGCCAAAGGCAATGGTGCCAGAAGGTGCAGCGGAGCCAGCGGAACAAAACACGACGTCGGTGCCGGCTCCAGGCAGCCACGAAGAAGAAGTACACGACCACGAGCAGCAAGGGGAGGAGAGCACCGAAGTGCCTGTGCCCGGTGGGCATGAGGCGCAGGAACAGGACACTGAGGCGACCAGAGGCGACATGCCCGACGGCCATGGCGGCACCACAATGGTGGCGCCGCACGAAGAAGAGGCGACCACTGAGCTCAGTGCGACTGCTGCTGCGGACGATGCAAAGGTGAAAAGCGCGTTGAACTTCTTGAACTTGATGTGAAAACAAATTGGAACAGTTCAGAAAATGTAGAATTTGTGTCAAAATTGAACTGTTTGAATTTGATGGGCACTCTTTAGGGCTAACAAATTCAAGCAGTACTTCATTTGCATTTGCAGAATGAGAAGGAAGAGGAAGGGGCAGAGACGAAAATGGCAACTGAAATGGGCAATGCGGTGGAGGAGGAGCAACAGCACACCACCCCAGAAGTGACCACAATGAGTGCAATGGATGTGCAGCAGAGAGGTGAAAAATGGTTGGAATATACATTTCAAATGTGTTTCCATTTTTAGCGAATGCCTTCCGAACGCCGTTCACGATACACCTAGTGGAGATTGAGTGGCGCCCCACGTTCGAGGACCCGCAGAGCGGTGACTCCGTCAAGCTGCGCGAACAAATTGCCGAAGATGTGCGTCTAAATTCGTTAAATGCCACTTCAATTTGGTCCCATTCAGTTGCGCCATGCCTTGCTGGCCGCAATCGGATCCACATTTTTGGACTTTGAGATTGTGAAGCTGCGCAAGGGCTCCGTAATTGTGGAGGCAGAGGCCCTCACCAAGGAGGAGATTCCCGACGCACAGGGCACAGCACTGGCCCTGGAACAGGTACAAAACGTAGTTTTATTATTTCCAAAAATTCCAAAATCAATTTTCAGGCAATTGCGTCGAACGGCGGCAAATTGGGGCCGAACGTGGTGGACACGGATGGCCTGAGCGTGGCTGGACTGGCGGCGCACGCCTCCGCAGACAACACTGTTGCGGCCAACCAACGCCAACAGCAGGCTGAGGTGAAAATTGGAGAAAAATACAAAAAAGGGAATCCGTGGTTAGGGCGGAGGTAAGCTTTCAGCGCCCACGTTTCAGCGCCAGGCTGTTTTATGAGACATAACTGGACAAGGAACGAAGCTAGGACAGAGTTCTTGCACTCATTGAATAGAGCTATGGAAGCTCTACAAAAATTGTGCCAAGCCTGAATTGCTTGGTTCAGCCTTTGAACAAGTTATGGCCAAAAAATCAGAAATTGGCCCCGATTTTTCCAAACATTTGGCCATAACTTGGCCATTTCTTAGCCAATCCTAGAGCTGAAACCATAAGTGGATAGGGCACACTTTGAACTTTCCAATGATATCTCAACACTTTCTTAGCATTAAATTTGGTTGAGTTATGGCCCCTTAAACAGCCGCCTGGCGCTGAAACATTCGGCGCTGAACTGTGCCAGTCCGAAGGGTCAAAAGGGTTGAGTTGAACTGTCAAAGGAAAGGGATATGCGCCAGTGGGAATTGAACCCACATTACCTATGTTTGATTTTAATTTTTTCACACAAATTGTCATAGTGGAAGCACTTGTCAAAAGAGGCTAAGCAAATCTCGAGCTCAAAAAGGTCCAGGGAATAGGCCAAGCAAACTTATTTAATAAAGATGGTAGGTACTCAAAGTGATAATAGGGTTGGTGCTTCGTTCATTAGTCATTATGCTATTGGACTTGTGTGTTTTCGAAATATATCGCAATATATTGTATCCCATTTACAATTGACTTTGCATCATTTTAAGAGTATTAAATGCCCTTTTGGGTTGCCAAACTAAAAAAACTTATTTTTGAAATTCAGACAGCCAACACTGGCTACATCATTGGCGGCGCTGTGGTGGTCGGCGTGCTCATCGTCACGTTCGCCATTTTCGCGATTGTCGTCTTCGGAGTGAGAATTTGGGCGCTAAATTTGGGAAAACATTTGTTCCAGGTCAACAACCGAAGGAATAACGGGACGCTGAAGCTGAAGGAGGAGATCTGCATGGTGGAGAATGGAAAGGGCGGCGCCAGACGCTTTTCACAAGCGCCAAGCGACGGCGGCGTCAATTTGTAAGTATAAGTTCAAATCAACATATGTTTGATAGCATTGCGAATTAGCTGTTAAAAGCCGGTTCTAAGCCTAAAGCGGGATCTGAAATTTTCAAAGATTAATTATTTTCTAAATCTAGCACCGGGTCTAGATAGAGGGTCTAAAACTGGCCTAGAAAAGCACTGGCTCAGATTTAGCATCAAGTTCCAGACCAATTTTATGGCCATGTCAATTAAACTTAAGCCTAGGGCTAAAGCGGGATCTGAAATTTTCAAAAGTTAATTCTTTTCGAATTCTAGCACTGAGGCTAGATAGAGGGTCGGGGCAAATTTTGCCCTCCCCCCTTTCAGGTATAAATGCCAGAATCAAAAATTATTCGATTCTGAATTTTTGAAATATCATTTCCCCACTGGGCCCAGGGAGGGGCATAGCCAAAAACTGGCCATAGACTTGGCGACAACAGAGTTTTTAGTGGATCTTCTGGACTTCTGGGGACCATCTGGAACATGAAACCCTCTTTTTAATTCCGTTGCCATATTTTTAATAAATTTTAAATTTTTTGAAATTTTTATCGATTCTCGTACGGTTTGGGCTCCTCTTTATTCCAATGCCTTTTCAGGACTGGCTTGAAAACCACTGGCGCATCGGGAGCCCAAAATGGCCATTCAAACGGGCGCAGCAACGGCGTCCCTCAGCCCATTGTGCTCAGCGGTTCGCAATTCTCCACACCTGGTGCTTACACAAACGGAACAGGAGCATCGCGTCCATAGACAAAACATTTTTGAATTTTGAGCCAAACACCTAAAACAGAAATATTAATTTTTATCTTTTGTCGAAAAAATTGGATTTTGAGCATTTAAAAATTTTATAAAAATTAATTTTAAAAATTTTATAAAAACTAATTTTAATTTCAATTTTTTCGACAATTTATATTTTACGTTTTACCACATCACTTTTGAATTGCGTCGCAAATCAAATACTCTCTTCACTTTTGAATTACGTCGCAAATCAAATACTCTCTTCTGCAACTTCAAATCCCTATATTTCGACTTTTCCTCTCTACAGGTCCCAAGTTTTGTGTCAAAAGCATTTGTTCTTCAGAAATTGTGGAATTCATTCACATTAATTCTCTTGTCCATCGAACATTAAAAATTCATATTTGCGGCCCAAACACACTTAATACACTGATTTATTCAACTCAAATTGAATATTTCGCTACGATTGCTTAAAAATGCGAGGTCCTTTTCTTAGCAACTAGACTATAGGTTCTGATCAAACCAATCGCTGGATATGGCCAAATCTGATCGAAATCCAATGATTGATCGAATTTTATCGATCTTTTGGGCAATCTGATCAGTGATCAGATGAAATTTGGCCGACTTGAACTGGCCTTGATCAAACCAATTTTTTACTATTTTTTGATTCGGGCTGATTCCCAAATTCGCGCATTTTTAAGCAATCGATTCCCCCTCCAATCAAAGTAGTCCCCTTTCCGAACAAATTGCCATCGCCTTTCTCATCCGCACAACATTGGTCCATCCATTTTTCACATTCACAAATCATTTGAAGTTTAATTTTATTTTTTATCTGCACCACCACTGACTGAATAAGAGAAGAAGACGACAGTCAATCTCGGTCATTGACTGATCCGCATAATATTATTTTGTGTTTACTATTTACTTTCATAGCATTTCAAAATTCAAATTCATTCGATTTGCATAAAGTGATGAATTTATTCCATTCATTCAACAAAGAGCCGCTGAGTTTTGTAACTCCAGCAACTCCACTAAATCATAGAGCCATCCATCTCGCCAGTTTTGCTTAAAAAATAAATTACAAACAAAAGCCGAAATTTCAAGCCACATTCGCTTACCTTTTATTTCGTCTCCCAAACGGGACAGTCTATCATGCAGTGTCAGCCATGGAAAGCGTTTTGGATGTCCATTTGCGTATCCTCCGATCCAACCAAGGAACTTGCAGACCAACTCCATCTGATTTGCCACTTCCGGAAGACTGATGAGCACCAGCTCGTTGTTGTGGCTGTGAAAAGCCTTGCAGAGCTCCGCTGCAATCCTTTCGTAATCGTCGCGCATTTCAACCATATCAGTCCAATCGCTTGGTAAGCCAAAATAGCGTGGGCCAACGAACGGTTTGAGCAACACGTAGAAATCGACCCCATTAATTTCGACGCGCCCAATCAACGGTGCGATTAGTCGTAAAAAGTAGTGCCTGTTGGCCATCTGACATTGGTCGTCTATGCAAGCGGAATTCCACGCGTTCACGGTCACATTTCCAGACTGAAAGATAAACAATTGAAACTTGCGCTTTGGCATTTAAAATTGATTGCGAATTTTCAAAATCGGCTAAAAACATAAAAACCGTGGACCGTGAATGACTTTGTTTTTCGATATCAGTGTAGAATATACCTACCCAAGAGTGTGTATTCTCTATTCGAATGCGCAAATGATTGGTTTCCAGCGCAAATCGTTTGCCTGATTGCTCACAGTGAATCTAAAACAAAATGGGAATAGGCTTCTTGGGCTCAATGGAAACGGATAAGCAACCACAATGTGTTCCCTCTCGTTGTGCTGAGCCACTAGATCAATGCGAATTCGGATCAGCTCTGCTCCCCTGTTGTTCAGCTTTGTCTTGAGAAAGGCGACTGCATCCCGATAGGCCAACTAGATTTGAATATTCAATGTCAAGTGATAACTGATAATTGGTAATTTACCATTTATGAATTTATCAATTATGAATTATCATTCATTTTCACTATCAATTGGGTCAACCTTTTTGCGGAAACGCGGCTCCAAGTACGTGTACATGTTGTATGCGGTCAGCAGAATGCGATCCGACATTTCCAGTGTCGGAATTGCGCAACAAAGCTCGCAAACGGATTCATTGCACATTCTGCGCGTTTGAGTCACCATTTTTAGGCTTTAAGTAATCCAGTTGATCAATCGAAGAGCTATGCTAAGACATAATTTATAATTAATTGATTCTTCTGATCATAACAAATTGCTCGAATATGGGGGGCCAGAAAAATCGACAAATTATCACATGTCTCGTCTGTTGAGTCTAGATCTGATCACTGATCAGTCTATTTGGAAAATAAGCACAAAGGACCTAGAAACTAGAACTAGATCTAACTGATATCTGATATGCGATATTGACCTCTGCGCACAGAAAGAATAAATAATTCAGGCAAGCGCCAGTCTGCCTCATCATTCATCACTTCATCAGGTCATCACATCACTGCAGCAGCAGCAGCAAAATGGCACGACAGAAGAGAGAAGACCCAAAGGATTGGGCGATTTGAATTACTTTATTTGGGAAAACTGACCGCAGCAAGTGCATGCACAACGGCGAGAAATGAAATGTGCAATCGGCGAAGTTTGGTTGGGTTCGGAGATGGGCATGATTGGGAGAGGATTTTGGCGTTTAACCTTTACGCCTTTACCTATGTATGGAAGATTGGGTAGATAGTGGATCAGCAAACAATTGATTAATGATTATATTATATAAGTAGTTCATTATTACTCGCCGACACCAATCCCACCCTCATTTATAATCTGTAATCCCACATAGACTCATAGTTCATAGTATCAGTTAAAAATCATAAATTAATAATTTTCGTCTTCTCAATTTTCATACTATTGTAATTTGTAATAGGTTCATTACTCATTAGTTCATTAATTCATTATCAATTATCATTAGTCATCACACGCAAATCAAAAATGGCTATGCCACAGAACAACGGCCAAGAATCGTCCGCAGCATCGCTGTTCCACAAAATTGAGGACGGATTCGACGAAGCAGTTGTCCGCTCTGTCTGCGCTGCGAGTTCGGCGGTAGCGACAGCAGCCCGTGCGATTCGTAGAGGTAAATTTGATTTTCTGGCTTTAAAGTTTAAAGTGTTGGTTCTTCATCAAATGCTTGATTTTACACCAAATCATTGATTATAGACAAACTTAGAGCTTTTTATTTCGTAAACAATGATTAATCAGTGATTTTGTAAAATTTTGATGGAAAATAGATGCTGCAATAAATCTATGATTTTTCACGTTACAAGCTACTATATCAAAAGCATATATTCAAATTTCAAACATCGGCACGTATTTTCAGTGGTACTCTACATGCCAATCTTTCCAACTCCATTCATGCTTATTGACATGGAGAAGAGTTCCCAATCGATGGTCACCAACCGTCTGCGCATTGTACGCGCCGCCTGGATCCTCTCAATAGCAGGCACTGCACAATCAATGGGCAAGTTTATAATACAATTTGAAACCGAAAGTTGAACTTGAATTGGGATTGGTCTGATCGAAAGATCAATTACTGGATTAGTGATCGATCAAAAATTGCACCGATTTATAAGATTATGAGTTTCTATTTTTCCATACTTTTTCAGTCCGACGCAAAGACGCAGTTGGCTCGCTTCGTTGGTTCGCTTCTGCATGCTGGCTGAGCTTGAATTACGAGGCCGCCTTATGCGACAAACGAGATTGGATGAAGAAATTTGGCCAACAGAGTGAAACGAAGCCACGTTGATGCGCAACATCGGGTATTCGAGGGGCAATGTTTGTGCCGCGAAAATGATAAATTGTTGCGTCTTTTGTTTGAGGCTATTCGAATAAAGTGAGAAGCAAAAGTTATTTTTCAACAGTATTTTAATCCAATTTTTAATTCGATTAAAAAATCATAAAATCAACTTGGTAAATCGCACAAACTGTGAACAGGCGAACAAAAATAGGCAGACCATGGAAATCAGCAAAAGCGGTTCAACAAGACAATTGCCCAATGAATTCGAGGATTTAGGCAGCACTGGCGACTCCTCGCGTCTGAAATAAACGATGAATCAAATTAATATAGTTTGTGCAATCCAGACCATTAGCGCCTGTTGGAGTGCAGCACGTAGGCGTTCGATCTCTGCCCGAAGTCGCGCAGCCTCTGCCTCCACTCCGCGAAGTCGCTCGACCTCTGCCTCCAGGGGCTGGACCACGCGCCCAATTGCTGCGGCTTGTGGACACGTGTGCGGCGTTATGAGCCGATCGAATTGTCCGTCCGCAATGCGCACCCAGATGCGTCCATTGCACGTGTTCTTTTTTGAGCAACGCCAGAATTGGATATCTTTGTCGACGTTCACGCCATCCAGCACGTAGAAAATTCCTTCGTGCTCAAATTTTTCTCCGCGTGGGACGCTCATTGCTTAATTACTGTTTTGTGCCTTAAAAGTTTACAAATATATCTGTCGCAGTGAAAGTGCGAAATCCGTGAATATGATCCGTGAATATGCATATTCACTAGTGAATGTGCATATTCACTGATTTTTCACTTAGTGAATATGCATATTCACTAGTGAATGTGCATATGAAAAATAAGGGGTGGAATTTATGTAATTTAATGTGCACAGTGCACAACAGTCCAGAGACCTAAATGCAGCCGTTATTTGGCGCCGGTGCTTTGAGTGGTGAGTGGCGAGAACTTTTGCTTCTTATTTGTTGGGTGCAAGGCGATTCCGGCGCCCGAATGCGGCGCCAAGGCGCAATACCAACGACCGAAGTGACCTGTGGCCGCGTCTATGCGCCCAAAATTGGCGCCAATGCATCAGTCTCAACGGTCAACCCAGCATGCATACATAGCTAATACTACTAATACTAGCTATACTAGAGATTTAGAACAAACGAGAGAAGACAAAGAAGGCTCAGTTCACAACGCATTTACAGCTCCAGGGCCAGATCAGCTCTCTAACCATTAGTAGTCTATGTTCAATTCTGTGGCCAATAAAAGCAATACTTTTTGCTCTTGATCTTGGCAAGAATTATTGTATGTACTTTTGAGTCGCAAAATCGAGAACTCGAGAGTCCAATTTTTATTATTTATTCACATTATTGAAATGGTTCTGTGCGAGTTTGTCATGTCTCATGTCTGTTGGGAAGAAGGGACTCGATTGGGATGATTGCTGTGGATTTGTTGAATTTGAAAGAGCGAGCACAAAATGTGAAGGAACGTGAACAAATAGACACACACCAAATAGAGTCAACAATAAACAACGTTATTGCTTGTACTGCTCAGTCCCAGTTGAATTATGCAAATGTGGTGATGTGTGGATGATTGAAGGAGCAGAGAGAGAGACATAAATTAACAAGAAACAAATTATGTAATTATTGAGGTCATTATAATATCCGTAAATTTTGGCACCAAACATGTGCCGGCACCCGCTGCGTGTCAAAGATGGATCCGAAATTTTGGCTTAGATTTGTGATGGGAGAAAACAGTCAATCACACAATGCTTTGTGAATAGAGCAGGATATATGGCGTGTTATTTTGGAAGGAATGTCTGTGTGGTCGCCGCAAACAAAGAACAAACTTATCGCCCTCACATTCACCACGCGCTCTCCCTCAGTGATGCTGTTGACGACTGAACGGGTTTACGCCTCGGACCGGCGGCGGGCCTGCCAAATGGAACAGAACGTTGTTATGTAAAAAGCTTAGACTTCGTTTTTCAATTTTTGACTAAATCAGATTCCCAGATCAGTCTAATCAAAACCCAAAAGCTATCAGAGATGCAAAATTAACTAATCGAGACTGGCGAGATTAGGTTCAGTTGGAAAAGAGTTGGTCAAATCGGATCGAATTCGCAAGCACAGAAAAATTCTGGGCGAAATTAGATCAAGTAAACTATTGCCCAATCAAAACTTTTCGTTTATTTTCTTGCTCGATAGTCTCGATCAATTTAAATTTTTTAATTTGATAAAGTGCACTCACCAAAAAACGCCGAGATGGACGGCAGCGCATTCTGGAGTGTTGCTGCCGTTGTTGGCCTCCTATTGGCTGCTGCGCGCCCAGTGCTGCGTTGTGAGGAGTGCCCATCGGCGGCGTGCCGTGGGGCGCCACGACCAGTCCAGCGCCGAACGGCGGCTGATGATGCCCTCCGCCGGCTCCTCCGTAAAACGCACTGCCGTCCTGCTGCGGCGGTGGCGCCATTCCGTAGTGCTGCGGCGGCTGTTGTTGGCCTCCCATCTGCTGTTGCGGTGGCACACCGCCTCCCATTGGGGATCCTGTTGTTGGGGGAAAAATTAAATTTAAAATAGACATTCAAAAAGTCTCGTAAAAACTATAGTTTTTAATTTCCGAAATTTATACATTTGTCTAATTTTCATTCGAAAATATTGATTTGCAGCCAATGGGACTCGAACCCACGACTCTCAGCTTCCAATTCCACGAGCATATATGTTAAATTTGTCAATACTCTTCATAGTTCATAGGTATACCTCCGATTGGTGGCGGCTTCATGTTCATGCCGGGCTGTTGCACATAGTAGGGCGGTTGACCTCCGACCGGTGGTGGCGCCGGCATGCCTCCGCCTCCCATGGCGCTGCCTCCGCCCAACGTCGTACTCATCACTGGCGGAGGCGCAATCGAACCTGAATGATGGGGAAGTGAAGGACTTGAACAATCACCGCTTTTGCTCAGCACTGATCAGTGATCACCTCTGATCAGTTGTGGTGAAACTGATCGGTTGATCTGTGTGTCATTGGCCAATTTTGATTTCTTCATGCTTTAATGTACATGCTGTTGCTCTTTTTTTCCTTTTGCAAATTTTGTTCTCCCTTTTTAACTGACCCATTCCGGCGGACATTGGTGGCTGCATGGCGTAGCCGTCCTGCGCTTGACTGATCGGAGGTGGTGCGAAGACGTTGAACTGCGCCATGGGCGGTTGCTGCTGCGCACCCGGTGCCGCGTTGAAGGGAGCGCCCATCGGCGGCGTGCCACGCGGCGCCACCACCAGTCCGGCGTCGTGCTGCTGCTGCAGCGGCGCTTGGTAGGGCGGTTGACCTCCGACCGGTGGTGGCGCCGACATGCCTCCGCCTCCCATTGCGGTCTCCGGCTGACAGTTCGATAACAAAAAGGTTGGATCAAGTATAGATAGATAAGTGGCTATCAACTATCATTGATCAGATCAGATTGACAAATTTATCAGAAAGAGGGCGGATTATTGGATGAAATTTGATTGGAACAATTAGGTAAAAAGAAACTTTGAGAAATTAGCTTATTGTATTATTTATTAACTATTATTTTTGTTAGTGATTTTAAAAGAATTATATAAACCACTCGCTTAAAGAATTGAGGGGAAAGATAAAATTTGAACCAAAATTTAGGCAGCAGGAGCGACTCCCCCAATCTGCAACGAACATTGAAATCAAAAAACTGCCTAGCAGTAGCTTATTCAAAAATTTAATCAAAATTAGTTAAAACCCAACTCTTTATTGTACAAATCCTAGCTATTCATTTCAGTCTTTACATATGAATTGCCCTTAGCTTAAGCTTAAAGCCCAGACTCCAAGCATTACCGCCTGTTGTTGTCCTGCCCCAGCACGTAAGCGTTCATTCTCCTCCCGGAGCCGCGCAACTTCGGCCTCCAGTTCGGCAATGCGCGCAATGTTTGCCAGCGCCTCCGCTGCAGCACAGGTGTGCACGTTTCTCACCTCCAGAAACTGGCCGTTGGTCGTCCAGATGCGTCCATGGCAGCCCCTCTTCGTGCACCGCCACGATTGGACATTTGTCTGCTCGTTGAGTCTGTGCTTAATGTAGAACAGTCCCGCGTGTTGGAATTTTTCGCCTACAGGCCCACTCATAATTGAAATCTGCAAAAGTGACTGTAGGATAAAAATTGCCAAATATGGCAAAAACAGAGAAATATGGTCCACGAACAAAGGCACAAAATGTGGAGAAAAATGAAAAATAGGGAAGGAATTTTAATTGAATTGTGCACAGTCCAGTGTCCAGAGAGCTAGACGCGGCCGTTATTTGGCGCCGGTGCTTTGACTGGTGAATGGCGAGAACGTTTGCTTCTTATTTGTTGGGTGCAAGGCGATTCCGGCGCCCGAATACGGCGCCAAGGCGCAATACCAACGACCGAAGTGGCCTGTGGCCGCGTTTTTGCGTCAAAATATTGGCGCCAGTGCATCAGTCGGGGATTGCCGAAGTGACCTGTGGCCGCGTTTTTGCGTCAAAATATTGGCGCCAGTGCATCAGTCGGGACTCGGTGTCAACCCAGTTACCATTTAGCATTGGACATCATCATCACTTCTGTGTCTCGAATCTTGAAATGCCTAACAGGCGAAACGAATCAACTGATATAGACTACACCAAAATGAAAGCTAGCTAGATTGCTAGATACATATTTATGTAGTAGAACAAACAAGCGAAGACAAAGAGAAATCTCAGTTAATCTGTTAATCACTGACCGGCAATCACAGATCATTCTAATCTAAATAGGTGGCCTTCAGAGTTCATTATATGTTCACTTGATTTAATTTGTATTAGAAATGCTTTTAGTCGGATCAAACCCTAAGAAATCAACTCAATCCGAATTCCGATAAAATTAAGCGTACTCAATATGTATTTGCATTATGGATTATGTACTTTACTTCATTAGGGGAAAGGACAATTCCGCGCCGGCCAATTCCGCGCCAGCCAATTCCGCGCGGGGTCAATTCCGCGCCAACTTTCAAATATTGCAGGTCAAATTAACCCGTTTTCTGGCAAAATAATGGCTCAACAACAAATACGGCCATAGTTTTATGCAAAAAAGAAACTTCAATGTTCGACTAAAAGATCAAAATAAATGAACGAGCTGTAAATTGGGAATTGGGATGGTGGAAAGAGGGATGTGTGACTTGTAAGTAGTAAATAAGCCTACTTGGCTTAAGCTAGACTTGCCTTGGCTCTTTAGGCTTAGACATAGGCTAAGCTTTAGCCTAAGCTAATCTTGCCTTGGCTTAGGCTAAAAAAGCCTACTTGGCTACTCTTTGGGCTTAGACGTAGGCTACGCTTAAGCTAAGCTAAGCTTTTAGACCTGTAATATAATACAATATTTAAAAGTTGGCGCGGAATTGACCCCCGCGCGGAATTGGCGGCGCGGAATTGACCCCAACTCACTTCATTACTTCATTAGTCCACCACTTGAATAGACCAATAACCCTAGGGGTTGTTTGATCGGCAATCACAGATCATTCCCATCTAAAAAGGTGGTCTTCAGTGGCTCAGATTCAACCCAGCATGCATACATAGCTAATACTACTAATACTAGCTATACTAGAGATTTAGAACAAACGAGAGAAGACAAAGAAGGCTCAGTTCACAACGCATTTACAGCTCCAGGGCCAGATCAGCTCTCTAACCATTAGTAGTCTATGTTCAATTCTGTGGCCAATAAAAGCAATACTTTTTGCTCTTGATCTTGGCAAGAATTATTGTATGTACTTTTGAGTCGCAAAATCGAGAACTCGAGAGTCCAATTTTTATTATTTATTCACATTATTGAAATGGTTCTGTGCGAGTTTGTCATGTCTCATGTCTGTTGGGAAGAAGGGACTCGATTGGGATGATTGCTGTGGATTTGTTGAATTTGAAAGAGCGAGCACAAAATGTGAAGGAACGTGAACAAATAGACACACACCAAATAGAGTCAACAATAAACAACGTTATTGCTTGTACTGCTCAGTCCCAGTTGAATTATGCAAATGTGGTGATTGTACAGATCAGGGATGCACTAACTTCAATTTAAAAAAATTCGAAAAACAAACCCTGAAATTTACATATTTTCCAAAAATTGAAAAATCGAAATCCGAATTATCAAAAACTTCGAAAAAATGGAAAAATTAAAACCTAAAAAATTCACATAAAGTTCACTTTTGTGCATCCCTTAATTGAGAATTAATTAGTGCATTGAACAATTGGGAATTGCACAAAATCCAAAGCATTGGGCGTTCATCGTTCGGCCGTTTGCTGTTGAAAGTGGAAGGAAGTGCTGTTGCTGGCGTTCGCTGGCACTGGGCACGGCGACGGCGGAATGTTGTTGTCGGTCACGGTCCTACCACTGTTCGACTGAAGTGGACAGCCAATCGGCAGAGGCAGCATCGGGTGCTGGTTGTGCTAAAAGTCGTAATTAAATGGCTAAGCCAAGTTTAAGCTAGGCTTAGACGTAGGCTTAAGTTTAATCTAGGCAAAGCTGAGCTTAAGAAGCTAGCAGCCTAGGCTTAAGCTAGGCTAAATTAAGCTTAATCTAAACTCAAGTTTGCAAAGGCTTAGGTCAAAAAATAGCCCGTTTTGTTAGACTTTAGGGCTTAGGGTTTATACTTAGCTAGACTAAACTAAGCTTGTTGCCAGAAACTAATCCTAGTCAAATTTTAAGCCTTTCTAAAGCCTAACTAAGCCTTAGTCTAACGTCTAATCAAGTGGGTTATTTTAGCCATGTCAATTTGTCAAAGCTCATGCATATTCCGGTGGGTCGTTGGTGCTCTAATTAGCTTAGTCTAGCTTGAGCTTAAGCCTACGTCTAAGCTTAATGTCTGGCCAAGTAGGTTGTTAGCCTAAGCCTAGGAGCCGATCCGACATGTTTTTGGACAGTTGTTTGCTGACCGAAAGAGTCGAATTCTGGAAAGCGCCGCTGTGCTGCGAATAGAAGTGCTGCTGCGCAACCGGAGTCCCAATGATGCCGCTGGCCAAGCGCAAGTCCACTGCAAAGCATTTCCATTCACATATTTGTTTTTCAATTTGGCCTATTTTTCTTTGACCCCAATTCGCTCCTACCAATGCTAGGCGCAGTGGGCGTCGCTGCGGAAATTGCGGAATTGCGACGGGCCGGTGGCAGCGGCGGAGGCGGCGCCTGGCGCGCCGACTGCGGCATTTGCTGTGTGTGCAGTTGCGGTGCAACAGCGCAACAATTGTTCCTGCAAACAAAAATGCGACAATATTTTTCATCAAGTTCAAGCTGTACATTTGCTATAAGCTCCCAAATTAAGTATATTGTTTGAGTTTTTGCCCATCAAGTTCAATCAGTGCTGTGTTAGAGATTCCACGAAATCCACTTTTGGTATATTTAATACATTGCCAAAACATTCAGTTTTTAGGCAACAGGTTCGAGCAGTACATCCAAAAGCCATGTTTAAAATTTGGTGCCACCGATACCCTCGACCGTTTCGCGAGTATTAAACCATAAGTTTTTTCGTCCAAACAGCTCAAATAGTAAAAATCAGATTCCAACAAGTTCAAGCAGTACACGCTCATATAGCACTTGCCTGTTCTGTTGTTGCTGCTGGAGCAGTGCAAGCGCATCCGGTCGAAAGCGAATGGGCGGTGGCGGCGTCGGCGGGCAGTTGTTGTCGTCATCATGCTCGTCGCCCAGCCCCTCGCAGTACGTGTCCAGCTCGGCGCCCAGACGGTCAATTTGCTGTAGCGTCTCCGCAATCAGAGCCGACTGGCGCCCAGCCGATGAGCCGCCGGAACAGTGCGAGTCCGAGTCGGCCACCGTAGCGCTACAAATTGCGAAGCGCAGAATTATCGATTGATTTTGAAAATTTATTGATTTTTTCATTTTTGAAACATTTTCAATTTGCATTGATTGGTGGACTAAATGTATCCATTTTACCGTGCAAAGCTGCTTTGGTGCTGTTGTTCCATTGACGTGATTGAGGCGGACAGTGAGGAGGAGGCGCACGACGATGTGGAGAAGGCGCTGGCCCCTGACGCCACCGAGGCCGCCGCATTCGCGTAGTGGTGTTGCGCTGTGCTGCGCCCGATGGACTATAAATGGAATATCAAAGAACATCGATTAACCATATGATATCCATCGATAAACCAGATCGAGGATATCGATCGATAAGATCAAGCACGTCGATCAACCAAAGGATATCGATTTAGCAGAAAGACATTGATCGATCAGATCAATTACACGACCAAGCAAGATCTGAGTGTTTCGGCTTGCCTGCTGTTGCTGGACAGTTGGACGGCGCGGATAGGGCGGCTTGTGCCCACCGGCGGCGCCCACTGTCGCCGGCTGCTGGTGCATTGGGGAAGCGGGCACCGAGGCGGCGCTTCCCTCCCCGTTGGAATTGCGCGACGCGCTGGAGCACAGCGACGCAGTGCTCTGTTGGTGTGCCGCCACAAATGTGCCCGGAATTGAGGCGCGATGCCGTCCCGCTGTCGAGATGGTGGCCACCGCAGTGACGGCGGCTGGAGGCGCTGCAAAATTGGGAGGCCAATTTCGATCGAAATTTGGATGTTTCAATATATTTTTGATATTCATTATGTCATAGATCTCTAATCATTGATCACTCGAAATGTGGTTGATCGGTAATAATAGGTTGTTCAAAAGGTGATTGGAATGTTGATCCCGGTCATATTGTGAAAAATTGATCGCTTTTTCTGAATTAGCACTACTGATCAGTGATCGATTCTTGCTAAATGATAAGTCCAAATCTCCAGATCTAGAACCATCAATCAATGCTTGACCATTTCATTGCACAAATGATCATTGTGATCACTGATCAGGCACATCAAAATCGCTCTTGATCAATTCATTTCGATCAGTTCTGAATAGTGCAAATGCAAAAAGTCGACGTCAATTTAAATCTTGGTTGCATAACAATTGCCCCACTGATCACCATTTGGATCACTAACCATGTGAAATTGTGTGCGGTCTTTCGTCCTGCTGATTTGCCCCAAAAGTGCTGCCATTGCTTGCCCCCAGCTGGACAGAGTGCGCCGAATTGCGATTCATGACGCTGGTGGTATTGTTGTTGTGGCACAGAGTGGAGCCGTACAGCGAATATGCGTCCTCGTCCGCGTCAACTGAACACAACAAAAATCAATCAACATTCATATGTTGGTTCTGTTCAATTTTCGAAATGAAATTCAGTGTACGATTTGAATTTGGTGCCACAAAGCAAAACGAGTTTGAGTGCAAAACAGACCCAATATTGATTAGAGGTGAACAGTTAACACCTCATTGCTGTACAAGCACCTATCGCAAAAAGACGTGCTTGGCTGGCACTCAACTTGTTTGTAAGTGCAAATTTGGAAATGACTTTCTGCTTTCTTTCCTATGTCTCTGTATTCATATACTGCTTGCACTTGAAGCCATGGACAGCATTAAGCGAGTATTTCAGACCAATATTTTACACTAAATCGTGGAGCTGAACACATTTGTGAAAGACATGTCCACTTTGCATGCAAACTGAATTATAACTGCTCCACGTTGGGTGCACCGAATTCAAGCAGTACAGTGAGGAATTTTTTTCGAATGATCTCATACGTGTTCATCTCCTCAACTAGGACAATAGCCATATTTTACACATCCAAATTGGCTGAACAGCACCAACTTGTTGGCCGCCAACTTCGAACAGTATGCAAATGTACTGACCGCAAAGGCGTGCTTGGCTGGCGCTTTTGGTGCGCGATTGGGCCATGCCCACGCCCACACGCTCGTCCCAGGCGCGCAACTCATCGTCCAGCGCCCGTCTTCCCAGTGTATGGCCTCGATCGGTGGCAGAGCAGGAAATGTCTTCTGAACAAAAAAATTATTTATAAAAAATTAAAAAAACATTTTTTAACCGAGCAGCGCTTGGATGAGTGTGTGCGCGTCATTTTCGCCGATCGCCGCTTTGAGTGACTCGTGCACTGCGCGCACGTGCGCTCCCTCGTCCAACAGTGCCAATTCGGCGTCCTTAAAAAGTGATTTTTTAAATAAATTATTTCTTTCAAAAATTAAAAAATTTCTAAATTTCCCATTTCGCCCCGCTTACAATGACCGGGACTAGTGCGCCAGCAACAAATTCGGCGAATTGGGCACGCTGCACGTGCAACAGGTCCACGAATGCGGAGCGACTCTCCGCTTCGAACTGCTGGATTTCGAATAAAAATTAAAAATTGGGGAATGAAAATTTGATCTGTAAAAGGGCCAAAAATTGATTCACCTCAGTTGGGACTCGAACCGAGGAACCAATTTGGGGACCCAATTTTTGAGCTATTTTTATAATTTGACTGTCAAAAAACCTGTTGATTTTTGCGCGAAGAGCTGCCTCCACTGGATCCCTTGAGGACTCGTTTGCAGTTGCGCTGATGACGTCTCTCCAGGTCGGAGACCTGAGAAAATAAATAACAAATTTAATTTTTAAAGCTTTTTAAAGTTTGCACAAACCGTTTGTCGCCACTCGCCACTTTTGCGCTCCAATTGTCCGCTGAACTGTGCGTGAAGTGCTGCTCCAAATTGGCGCATGTGCTGCTCAATGGCGCGCTGGCGCAAACAAAACCGAGTCAGTGATGCGCCAATGTCACGGCTGATGCCTGACAAAATTATAAATTGTTCACTGGCCTTTAGTCTGTCTGACTAATTTACACAAAATACCATTGGCGTTGTTGGCGTGATCACTGAGTGTCTGAAGTGCCTCACAGAATGCGCCCAATGCGGCGCCGGTGGCGCCCAATTGCGCGGACAGCTTGCCCGCCCGAGCGCTGACCAGCTCCCAAGCAGAGGTGGTCGCCTAGATAATATAAAAATGGAATTGGAATAAAAAGAAATTCATATGCTTAGAGTTAGAGGAATAGAGGAGCATAGTATAGAGACTCGTGGAAATGGAAACGAATGTCTTAATGAGATCTCGAGAAATCATTGATCTCAATCTCAACAAAGCTTGTATCCTGCTATTTTTTGATGGATCTCTCATTCTCAATCCAAATTTTTCGAGAATCTTGGAATCTCTGGCCCCATTGAATGTAGAGACCGAATAAAGCGATTTTGATAAATTAATCGATCTCGAAAGAGCCTGACATTTTTTTGTGATTACTAAGAATTGGGAATGGAAACTAGAGTACTATGTACTAGAGACATTCTGAGATCAGCATTTCGGTTCAGATCGAAATCGATTGAGTTAATGGAATCGGCCCCAAATCGATATTTTAGATTTTAGACATGAGATCTTGGTTTTTGAGATGGAAACGATGTCTCAAATAGGAACCCAACTTGAGTCAAATTCCTAAATCTGAGCTTGTGGAGCCACCAACTTTGCACTTACTTTGCGCAAAATTGAAAATAAACCTTGATTTCCTTGCCCATCTCGGCAAACAGGGCACCGAACATGCCACTGCCATTTGGCAATTTTGTGGAAGCAGCAGCATTGCTCTTGCGACTGCCACCCGTTTCAATGGTCAGCATTGGTAGACTGGCAAATGTTTGGTTGAGCAATGACAAAAATTGCTGGCAATGTCTAGCAAAAGCAAATAAATGTCTGAAAAAAAATAAATTGTATGTAGAGATCACAGATATTTGGCTGTCCTAATTAATAATCACAAGTCAAGTCATAAAGTCATAATTGACGGACAGTTTCGCGGTTTAAAAAATTTGAAAATTGGGGGAAGGAGTAGGGGGTAAACTGCAGTAGTAACGGGGATCGAATCAAGATTGGATCCATGGAAATTGAAAAATGATGAGCGAAGTGCAGTGAGCAATGCGCACTGGCAGCAGCAGGTCAAACAAATCAATCATAATTGTTCGGTTCTCGCGCAGCCCGCACAACAAACATAAAGCTCGTGAAGAGATGCGCTATTGTTGTGTTTGCTTATGAGTTATGAGTTATGTATAATTCGGCAGCCAACAATGTCTTCGGGTCTGCCGGAAAAAATAAAATGGTCCTCTGCTCCAATTCTCTTTGCAACTCTCTGCGATAACGAAAATACAATATTTTGTTGATCCACTGATTCGATTACATCGACATATGTTTTCCTAGATGCCCAAATGTGTCCTCTATCGAGAGCAAAAAGAATTAGCCTGATCCCACTTTCCCTTACAAAGTTACAGTCATTTTCCCGACCCGAGATCTCATCCCAGGCAATGGCAGGGAAGCGAGAGGAATGGGCGAGAGAGTACGCTCAGCCTTGCACCCCGTCTACTAATGGCAAAGGGAATTTTCGCTATCTATATAAGCGAGCGGCGCATACGCGCGAGCGACAGAACTGAGGTACTGCTGGTAGGGACGTAGGGAGCGAGTCTCCTATTCCAGTAGTGGTCGAGCGTTTGCTATAGCCGGTAGTATTCGGGTATTCGCTTCTCTTCTGCGTCAATGACCTACCGGCAAATTGGGTCAGAGACAAGGGAGGGGCTGCCTAGACCAAAGGCGGCGACCTAGAGAAGAATTCTCTAACCGAATGATGTCCCTTACGGGTCTCTTTCTCTGGGCATACTACAATCTATGCCCCCAAAAGAGGAGAGATGTCCGGTGCTGGCTCCGCCCCACCCCAACTGACCACAAGTCCAATGTCATCCCAACTCACCACAATTGCTATTTGTCCCCAACTCGCCACAATACTTATTTATGCCCAACTCACCACAATTGCCATTTATGCCCAACTCAAACCAAATACTTTTGGCTTACGTAGGCCTAAGCTTAGTAAGCTAAACTTGCTTTGGATAAGCTAAGCCTAAGCTTGCTTTGGATAAGCTAAGCCTAAACTTGCTTTGGATAAGCTAAGCCTAAGCTTGCTTTGGATAAGCTAAGCTAAGCTTGCTTTGGATAAGCTAAGCCTAAGCTTGCTTTGGATAAGCTAAGCCTAAGCTTGCTTATCCTACATATCGACTGGCAGCTGGCAGCTGGTTCGACCTTCTGCAATAGATGATGCTATCCTTTCCGACGGTTTCGCATCCTTCCGTTGTCTTAAATCTTGTTGATCTGTGCTTAATTTTTTAAAACATTTTCTGATCTCGACGCGTCAA